>UZAF01016146.1:65060-96416 GCA_900617895.1 Haemonchus placei
AAAACTCTATCGATTTATCTGGGTCTGAATTCAAAGTTCCAAGATAAGTAGACTACCCCTCCCTGGTAAGCATAGGTCGTTAGATGCATGCAGCAGTGTGGAAAGGTGACTTCATCAACTGAAATAGAGCGCTGCTTTCATATTTCTTGCCTCAAAAAAAAAATCCCCAACAAAACGTCTGCGAACATAGGAAGGCGTAGACGCGCGATAAGCTATTGAACACTGAGCAAATTATCTTGTGATGGATGAAATACAATCATTTGAGGAGATTTACCAGATTGAAATGATAGACTGTAGATAAGCAAATATCGTATCTATATGCATTTGTCATCTGGATCATTTCCACGAATATTAGATGCAGCTAGCGTAAATAGCCAAACAGTGAAGGCTCCCCGAAATATTAGATGCAGCTAGCGTAAATAACCAAACAGTGAAGGCTCCCCGAACCAATTAGGCAAGCAGAATGAAGGTTTCGAAGGGATTGTTAAAGAACATTTTCATTACCGCGATTAGGCCGAGTTGAGGCCCCGTTGAATGATCGTGATTCAAACATGATTACTATAGTTTTACAACCATTTATGATGAATAAGTAGAGAAGACAATTTATGAGGCACGATTCACGGAATAGAATCTTACTAAGACCACTACATCCCACTTCCCTCCAGGCTTAACTCTCCAGATCATATACCTTCGTCCATTACGTGAAATTTAAAAACTCGTTGAACACACTCGATTATGAAATTAATGACGAAAAGTACAAGAAAGATGAAAGTACGGGAATTCAATTGTTGGTGTTGATCAATTTGTTTTACGGGGCACCACGTAAGAAATCGAACGCGAGCAAGGTTTATATTGCTCAATTGATGCGCAATTTGTCATTTTGTTCTCCCATATGAGGCTGACATCAGATTGCTGATGGATAAAAGATTTGGATAGCTCTGGTGAATTCTGATCGCTAATCTAACCAATATGTAGTGCGGTAGTAGCGCCTTTTAAGGTTGCCCCAATTTGGTAGGAACAAAATCTCGGAGTGTTGGATGATACATTAGGGGACTCAATTGTTCAAGCTCAAGCAGCCACTTGGTGGAGGAAGAGATTGGAACGCGACTAGGAATGAACCTCTCAAGGGACAAGTGCTAGAATCCGAGACCGGGACACACTAGTGAACGTGACGCTAAGATAGTATAGGGATGGACAACACATATGGTAAGGGAACATGTACAACGAATAAAAGTCATACCAAGGAAAGGGAACAGAGATGATCCACAAGCATCCTACGCTCTCAACCTCACCAACTACTGCCTACTGCGTAAAACCCTCTGCTATAATCTGCTTGAGAAGTGAGCTTAGTGTAGACGAAACAACCCAAAATGCCATCCCGTAGTATGAGTCAAATGGCTTTATTTCACGGTAATCCTACACCCACCACAATGATTATGATCCGGTGCAAGATTTGTTCTGACTAATAAGCCTGTTGACATGAAATGAAGAAGTCCTTCTGGAGCCCAACCCAATCTTATTGCTAGTTCGTTGGTCGTTTACAGTAAAAGCACTGAAGAAGTGTCGTAGGTAGCAATATGAAACAAGTGCTACTTTTAAACTAGAACGCAACATCGGACAACTGAAGCTGTCTGAAGGGAACCTATACATTTTGCGTGGAAAACATATGTCTGGATACTCGTAGAGGCGCAGTGACATAAAGTTGAGTTCACAGAAGCAATGAGCCCTCGAAGAGGTGAAAAACGAAGTATCTAAGAATAATAAATGTTCGAACGTATTGCATGTTTCGTAAGCATGAGAGTTTGAGTTTGCCATATTTGAAATAAGTTTTGAAGAAAACGTACAGTTCGAGTTTCTTGCGCAGAAGTTGCTGTAGCGTTAGATGTGAGCTTTGGTGGCCCATCATCCGACATCTTCTCTCTTACCGCTAATGAGCAATAGAGCGGTACCTACTTCCTATGGTCCCTAAGATCTGCAAAGAATAAAGCAATAACCTATCATAAACACCGCTGACATTCCTAAAAACTGCCAATAGCGGGCGAACTATAAAAGGCACAAACAAGGCGCAAACAACGTAGTACCAGCCCAATCAATCGCTCAAGCAAAAAAATTGTACACAGAGGCCATTTAGAAATTTAAAAAAGGAAAAAACTAGCTAAACGCAATGCGACATGACCAGCACTTTATTAGCTGGATCCAATAAAAATGAAGCGTAAAATCATATGCCATGTCTGTGGTCCTCATTCCTTACACGCACTTTTACACAGTCATCATCGCCTTTTCAATGAACATTTCCATCAAAGCTGTGACATCTACCTCTAAGTCTCATAATGTGCTTCATTATCTCTTAATACGAGTCTCAAGAAATAGAGTCTCCACTTGCTGGTTTAGTTTCTTCAAGGAGACCTCTGACTTCCCATTATCATTCTAAGTTGTTGTGCTAAGTTTCAGAAACATGTTTTAGAAATGGTTGCCACATTTGGAATCCCGTACGATGCGAAAGCGGATCCGCTTCAAGAGATGCGAGCATTCAAAGCTGCAATGGCAGACGCCAAGAGCAATCCGGATTGGCTTACGGCTCGCCAAATCGAACGCCACCGATGGAATCCCTATTCATTTGAAGGAGGGTAAGGGTTTTGTTCATAGTGTATAATGCCGCCAATAACGAGCTTTCGTACGCTTTGCATGCCTTTCATAAGAGTCTCAAGTTAATGACTGTGTTCCAATACAGCAAAAAAGACAATATGTGTATGTATCGTTCTTTTGGCAAAAAAAGCGAGCCTAATATTTTATTTCGGAGAGATGTTGAATTATTTTTTGCTACTTTTTAGGTCTACATGTGCTTTGGCTGGAGAAAACTTTGCCATAGTTGCTAGTGACACGCGTATGTCTCAGATGGAAATCAACATCATCACTAGAGATGCTGAGAAAGTACATGTGCTGTGAGTTCGCAGTAATTGAGGTTCAAATGGCAATTTCTAAGCCTGCTTGCGAAGGAACTGTATTACCGCTGAATCTGCTAATTTCCTCTCAAGTTATAGATTCCCTAGTTAATTTTTATTGTCTTCAATTAAGTGAACTCTTTATTAAGCAAACTGTTTTAAGAAACGATTCTATTATTTTGGCAACCTCAGGGTTCTATGGTGATGTCCTGCAGCTGAAACGGGTGCTTCAGGTAAAGAAACTTTCGGTGGTACTTTAATAATATGGATTTGCATGATTAGTTCATTTAGTCCCGCCTTCATAAATACCGCTTCGACTATCGCACTGATATGAGCGTGGATCTGATGGCCGAACTTCTAGCAAGGAATCTCTACTACAGGCGTTTCTTCCCTTACTACACAGGAGCCATTCTGGCTGGAATCGATGAAAATGGTATTTCTGCTCGCAGCCCAATGGTCTCAAAGCATAAGAATACGGCTGCTTTTCTAGGAAAGGGAGCGGTGTTCAGTTACGATCCAATTGGTTGTATTGAGCGAATTGCTTACTCAGCTAGTGGAGCAGCGGAATCAATGATCATCCCTTTCTTGGACTGTCAGGTATCGATTATTCCGATATCTTTATACCAGCTTCTTAAAATCGGCTGGTACATTTTTTCGAGGAACGTACCAGCCAGTGTCAGTGACCTTTCTGCAATTCAGTCTTTTTCGGTGGCTCACTACAGTTGGTTTTAGACAATGATCAAAGATGTCGGATTAGCGGGCGGTCCATGTGTGGCTTTAATATTATTACCACCATATTACGAATGAGGAAATAACAGTCGACACCCTGGATTCTGTCCAAAAAGGAGTCTCTGAAACTAGCTTTGACAATTAGTAGTCTACAAAATGACTGGATACCTATCATGGGCTGGGACCATGTCAAATAGTGTAAAATTTGCAAAAGTATATTTCAGTAGGAAAATATTCTTTTTCATTGCTTCAGACCGCTGATGACTAGATACTATCTTTGATTACTGTGATAAATAGGTTAAGAAAGTGCCTTCATGACATTCACTATTACCAATATGTTCTCTGTAGGGGCTCACATCTCTCCATTTGTTCTGCTTTCGAGTTTACTAAGGCTATACCTTTCGTTAGAACGGCTCAGAAACCCAGACTCATAAATGGTTAGGTAGCAGGCGTGAAGAATTACCTATTAGTTCTCCATAATAACCTTCAATCTTACTTTTTACAGATTGGACATGTGACATTGAGTGAAGAAGCTGAGCGTCCACCCTTAACGCTTCAAAGAGCAGTTTCACTCATGAAGGTGGCAATTCCATGGTTAAATTCTAACATAATTTGAACTATTCCACTCGTTAAAAATGAACTGTCTTCGTCTGTAAGTAGTATTCGTAGTATCTAACGGGTGCCTGTAATTAAGCCGACTGTAATGCATTACTCTAGCACAGGTTTTTGAAGAAAGGTTTCATTGAATTTTTAATTGTTCAGGATGGCTTCCGCTCGGCAGCTGAGCGTGAAATTTCTACTGGTGACAAGATTCATCTCATAATCGCAGAAGCCGGAAAGCCTATTCAGCAGCAGTTCCTTCCTCTCCGTGAGGATTGAAGAAAATGCATTGTGACAGTGTTACGCCTTTTAATAAACCTATTTATGCCAAAAAAAAAAGGAATGGTTGTTACATGTGGATATAGATTTTGAAAAGGACCGAATTTTGAGTATGTACATCGAGGGAGACCACAACAGATGATGTACGGAGCTATTGCACTTCTCTCGGAATTGCAGGGCGCCTAAGATTTATAGAAGCGAAGAATAGCTTTTGCCCGAAATGGCATTCATTCAAAACATTGTTCTTACTCGAACATGAATTCCATGCACGGAGCATTGACGGTCACAGGACGGCTAAGGCAGGGAGAAAACCGGATTTAAGCATTCGAGAGTGAAAACCTAACAAAGCTAGTTCAGCGAGCGATCAGAATGATTTTACAAATGCATGAAAAGCTGGTGGAGTTGATCGCTGGAGGGGCTGAATAACACTGATCGCTGGAGGGGCTGAATAACATTAGGGTATGGTGCTCGAAGAGGTGCATAGTTGGAGTTACTACAGCTTCACTTCTGCAGTACGAAATAATTGTGTGCGCAATCTGTTGTTCATTATATTAGATTTATCCAACGCCATGCCAAGACTTATTGAGAGTTGAACTTGGGTGATTGTGTGCTCAGATATGGGGTAGCTCATTTTTCCATCATTAGGTCGTGAGGATGCTCCTACACCTGACTATGGACAGCCGTTGCACGCTGCTCCTAAAAGCCAAATGTAGTTTATCCCTAGGCAGCAGCGGTATTACTACTAATCGTCTCCAGTTAGTTAAAAGCTTCTGGTGATGACTGTGATATAAAGTGGACTCTTCAAATTCCTACGGAAATAGATCGATCAAATGAAATGAAAGTCCAGGACCATTCCGGGCTTCAGGGCCTTAGGTTGCTCGGCCGCAAAAGCGGGTAATTGTCTGAGAATGGGCGCATTCATAGTACCTATGTCGTGACGCCGACGTTGGCGTTGGCTGTCAATCGATACCTCGCAAAAGACTTATGCTGCAGGATCTGGGCTCATAGCGAAAGGGCAGATTTGGGAGGCAAATTGTTTCGCCATAGAAAGAGGGAAGGTAAGGCTCAACTCTTAAATAATGAATTCAGCAATCGGCGACCCGTGATGACGTCGCCGTAGCGCTCCCAGTGCACCCGATAAAGGAAAAGGGATAAAGTTTTTGGCATTAATCAATCCCGTCTGAGGGATGCGCCCCGCACTCTACTTCCATTCAGAATCGTAGTGGCGTAATGGCCCGTATGTGGCCTATACAATGGCATGCGGTGGCCAGCCGATGTTCAAGTCAGTGCTTTTATCCTTCCAGACGAGTCTGGTACCAATTAACCGACCCCGGAGGAATGGAAGGCTTGGTTGGCCTAAGCGGATATCGATCCGGGATTCGAACCCCTGACCGAGCGTGTGAGATAGTGCGCCACTCACCACAACACCGCCTCCGTCCCAATGCACCCGATACAACCGAAAAAATCTCCACTCGTCTTCGTTTCATCCCACCACGCAGTGAAAGCTGCGCGGCGACAAGAAGTTCCAGTTACTAAGAACAAAGGGCTTTGTGCATCCCGCTTTATTTATCAGTCTGTCGAAGAATAAACATCTTAATTACGGCTGCTACAGAAAGAGAGCAATTGTGAACATTGCAAAGCAGATCTAACATAGCTTGATCCCCATGGAGCTCGCCTTTTCTGCACCTTGTGATTTATTATTTTAGGCCTTTACACTTTTTTATGATAGTAAGGGCTAACTAAGTTCAGATAAACTCTGAAGTATCAAAAAAAAAACCGAACTTGCAAAATGTCGAGGCCCCATAAACTGCATCGATGAACACCAAAGAAATGGTCCCGCTCATTCTTTTCATTCGACCACCCAGCGTAACCTGTTTCAACTGACGACATTTTCGCGTACGCGCCTGCTGTTTAGTGGAAGTGCGCGATCGACTGTTGCAGTTCGGTCTTTGGTGTGTTGCGATGAGAAATAAAGATTGATTCATACTTTCCCTTGTGTTCTGGTCGCTCTCTTCTCTGAGCTCTCACCTCCTTTTACGCGATCGGATGCTTTGCATTGTTTTTCGTCGATTTGCTCGTGTTTGTTGAAGTTATTAGTTTATAAATTGTATTTATTTTACACGTATGATCGAACCATCATCTCCAGGGTGAGTCGCATTCGCGACGAAGAACTCAAATTTATATGAGTAACTAAAGTCTTTTGTGAGAATGAGCGCTACCTAAGCTTCGATATCGAAACAATCTGAAAAGCTGTCGTCAAAGCGATCTATTTCGGAGCTCTTATGACGTACACATACTCGCCATTTCCCCTCATATATTATTCTCAAATCTCCAAGGGATTTACTGAATTATGCTACTCACATTATGTAAATATCTTTAGTGAGAAGAATAGTGGTGGACACTGAATAAAAATAAAGACTATACTATTTGCGATAGAAGGGCTTGATTTTTTTCGCGGCTCCTTATGGATTAAGCTGATTTTGTTCAGCTGTTTGAAGAGTAAAACACATCTAAAGTGGGCATTACGCGGGTTGCAGTTACTGCGATTCTTCTTCGAGAGGAGTTAAATATTTTGCTCTGTTCTCAACGGGTCACGCCGATGCGCTGAAAATTATGGTTTCGTTTTTTTAAGAGCTGTCCTATCTCGCGTGATTTTCACCGACTTCTTTCATAACAGCATGGCACAATCACGTGTCGCTTCATAGCGCTTTCACAATACACTTTTCTGCAGGGAATTATTTTGTTCGAAGATCACCATGGTGTAGCTGTAGCATAGGTCAATTGACTTTGCTGCGAAGAAACTCAGGCTGTTCCTTTCTTTACGGCAAAATCTCTGCTACATAGAGGCTCTCTACCCTATGTAGAGACTATGTTTTCATTCTAGGTTTAAGCCAGTGAAAGTCTCAAGTTTCATGTTCTTCAAAATGAAGTGAGAGCGTTTTTCTTTTTTGAAAATGTATGAACCCCTACATGATATGAATATAATCGTTCACAAGCATCATATAAGACAAAAGACCCTTTGTTTTAGGGGTCAGGAATTCTACTTTTATAAATTTCTCTTTTTCTCTACACACCGAATATCATCCGCAGTTTTTTCTTCAACAATTTGATGACCACAGTGAGCTTAAGTAGCTATCGATTTTTTACGCTCCCTCTTTCGTCTCTGCAGAGTTGTTTTTCTTGCAGTCTTCTGCTGTTTTGGATTCCTCGATGTTGCGGATTATCTTGTTTGTTTTCAAACATCAGGCTCAATGCTCTGTTTTCGATGAATCAGTAAAATTGAGCTATCTATTGCGACTTAATCGATTGTTATGTTGTGTATGTCTGAGTACACCGTTCGTATTTTTAAAGAGCACAAAAATGTTATTTCAGGAGAGGTCTCAAACTTCGGCGCGCATTTGCGACTTGTTTCTTTGATGGAAAGAGGATATTGCGATAATGACAGCGGTAGAAATGCTGCTGTAAACGAATCTGTGCGTGAACGCTACGTGCCTCCGCATCGACGTAATCGTGACGGGGGCACTAGCGATGCGCCGCGCCCTCGCTACGACGATAATGAACGCTCGTACGGTGGTGGCGGAGGAGGCCGAATGGGTGGTGGAGGAGGGTAGGTTTTCATCGTTCTATCATTTCCTTTGGCCGTCACCGTGCTGTTATTTACCAATCAGTTTGCACCGAAAAATAGAGTTTTCTATGAATAAAAGGATGAGTCGCATTTTGGTGGGTGTAGGAAATCATAAAAGGTAAAAGTATTGCGCATTGCAAAAGTAGCCCAATGTGATGTCAAAAGTGATTGGAGCAGGGACGGTGTGTGAACGCCAGCTTCGAGTTTTGAGATAGCATCATTGATCATGCTCATGACACTGTGATTCTCGTTCCACATCAAGATCTTGAAATATAGCAACTGTTTTTGTTTATTTCACGTCCGATCTGGTCAGCGCTTGGCGCATCATATCAGTTGAAAAAGTAATAGTAATAGGCCAGGAATGGGTTAGCGGAGGAGACTAATATCCAAATACACGGCAGGAATGGATTCTTTGTGCCCAGAATCATTTCGGTTATTTCGGATGAAACTTCTTTTCGTTCACCTATGCTATATTTCATGCTAACATATAAATGCCTGTATGAAAAAATTGGTCAGGTTATTAAGAATGAAATACCATCACTATTGCGGTTTTGAAGTTACGTCAGTCATCTACTGTATTTTTTATTACGCTATGATCTATACAGTATTTTCTGTTCAGATATCGAGACGGAGGCAACCGTCGCGGTAACTATGGCGGAAGAGATTCATTCGATAGGATGGACCGTGGAGGTGAAGGTAACAATATATTTCTCAAAATAATGGTGGTGATGACAAAGATTTTCCTTCATATTTTTTCGCATCAACATTTTTCTTGCACATTTTTTAGCTAATTTCGTGATTTCGCTGAAGAACTGAGAAAATCTAATTATATAATGAAACACATTTAAAAAATGTAATTCATCTTGTCTCTCATGTTCTGTTATTTTGCTTCGTTATTAGGCCGAGGCGGTTTTGATGACCGAAGCTACGGCGGTAGAAACAGCGGCCGGTTTTCGGATCGTGGCTATGGCCAACGAAATGGTGGTGGTTATGATGGTGGTCGTGATGACTATCCGAATTCTGGAGGCCGTGGTGGCGGCTATAATCAGAGGTTTGTGGAAATCATGCTAACCCAGAACATTTTATCGAACTGAATTTCTGTTCTTAAGAGGTTACGATTCACAGCCGATGCGTAGAGACAATGGCGATCGCGAGGAAGCAAAGTTTGTTCTCGTTTTGAGGCTTCTCTTGGTCTCATATTGGCAACACACCAAAACATAAAAAATTCAAGTAATAAATACATGCCATGTTCAGAGGCCGCTGGGCAGGCCTACGTGAAGATTCGATCCAAGCGGCGAAATGGGAACATCAGCAACCTCGTGATGAGCGTCTTGAGGCTGAGCTGTTTGCTGGCCAGCTATCGGGAATCAACTTTGACAAATATGAAGAAATTCCAGTCGAGGCAACTGGGGAGGATGTTCCGGCACCGATTTCTCTCGTTAGTCATTTTCAAACTCCATTCATCTTCTGATAGGTCTAGTGCTGATAAGTAACTTCCATACAAATTCTAGTTTGCCGATTTGAAACTTCATCCATGGATTGTGGAGAATATCCAAAAATCCGGCTACAATCGCCCGACGCCTGTACAAAAATACTCAATTCCGGCTTTGAACAGCGGACGCGACCTCATGTCTTGTGCACAGACAGGTTCAGGAAAAACGGCTGCTTTCTTGGTGCCTCTTATTAACGCCATTCTTCAGGTTTCTTTTCTACAGCCTCGTCAGAATTTTTGTTTCCATATGTTGTTTTTCATCAAAAATTGTAACTACACGAGAATTTTTAAGGATGGTCCTGGTGCACAACACCCTCCAACAATGTCTCACGGCGGTCGTAAAAAACAGTACCCTTCAGCACTGGTACTTTCTCCAACAAGGGAATTGTCTCTTCAGGTGCTCATTTGTTCAAAATTCTAACAAATTGTTTTGTTCGGCTACTTTTCTTTGTTTCAAAATGTTTTGTCGTGCCCATGTATTTCTTGGTAATGTAATTTATCGAAGATATATACATCAACGGTTTCAAATGTATAGTGAAACAGCACTCTTGTTCCATATATCGTCGTGGGGCGGCACATTTGGAAGAAAATGGTTCAGAAGCGATGACAGAAAAAGGGTCCCTTTCGTATTCCGAGCCCCTTGCGACATGGGTTTCACTTTAATTCGCCTTTCCATTAATTATGGTGGTAGTTACTGGTAAATATTGTCTTCGCATTTACTGCACGGCATCATAACAAAAATCACATTTTTTCAAGTTGTCAACTACTTTTTCTTCCCTTCTCGAGTTACAGAACATTAGTTTGAATGCTCTGAACTGTGTATATGCGGATTGCATTTTTATTCTTTAAGATCTACAACGAATCGCGCAAGTTCAGTTACCGTACTCCAATCACTTCTGCTTTACTTTATGGCGGAAGGGAGAACTACAAGGACCAAATCAACAAACTGCGTGTAAGTATTGAATATGGAATCTTGTCAGAATCTTTATTGCGATGTCGACTCTTCTTTTCGAGCTTTTGAGGTCTCCTTGATTTTTTGACAGCCGATGATCGCGATGTTTCCCTTGAATTGCCTTCAATTTTTGTATGGTTCATTATTTATGAAATTGAGCGCTAAAAGGAAAGAACAACATAAAAACTAGAACCAAAATCCTTCTCTCAATACAGACGCGGCATTGCAGCTTGGGTGCCATATTTTGATCGCAACGCCAGGGCGATTGATTGACGTAATGGATCAGGAGTATATCGGCCTGAAAGGCTGTCGTTACCTCGTACTCGACGAAGCTGATCGCATGTTGGACATGGGTTTCGAACCCCAAATCCGACAGGTAAACTACATATTAATAACTAATTCAGTTGGTTGCTTAGAATGAACTGTATGCATTCTGCGGTTTAGGACTGAGGTTTCTAAGTATTTTGGATTTTAAACCATTTTTAATTGTTAGTGGTATATTGGTCTGGTTATACGCTAGCCTCGTTTCTAAATTCTTAGATTGTGGATCTTTCTACAATGCCTCGTAAAGGTGATCGCGTTACCGCTATGTTCTCCGCGACGTTCCCTAAGGATATTCAGGTGTGCTTAAATGAGTTCCATTATACAATTTGTGAAGCATCAACTCTCACGTAACATAACTTTAGGTGCTTGCACAAGACTTCCTCATGCCAAATTATGTTTTCTTGGCCGTTGGAAGAGTGGGATCAACTTCGGAAAATATTATGCAGAAGGTAACATATTTGAATTTTTGTGCTTCTGAAGTTGCACTATGTTAAAAGATGATCTTCCCATAGTTCTTGGTGGTAAAATGTCTTTCGTTTAGGTGGTTTGGGTTGAGGACCACGAAAAGCGCTCATATCTCATGGACCTGCTCGATGCTGGCGGTCAAAACTCGCTCACGCTAGTATTCGTCGAAACAAAGCGAGGAGCTTCTGACCTTTCATATTACTTGCAATCAAATGGTTACGAGGTGGTAGCGATTCATGGCGACTTGAAGCAGTTCGAGCGAGAGAAACATCTGGATTCGTTCAGGTAGGTTTTGTCTTTACCTAAATGGAGCCATTTGAGTCCGGAGAACTATCAGACGAAAGCTTCAAAACTTGTAACTTAATTTCAGATCTGGTGTCACTCCTATAATGGTAGCCACTGCTGTGGCCGCTAGAGGCTTGGATATCCCAAATGTAAAACATGTGATTAATTATGATCTACCTGCCGAGATTGATGAGTATGTGCATCGTATTGGTCGTACTGGCCGTGTCGGAAATATAGGTATGCTCAGTGTTCAGAGTTGTCGTTTATTTGACTGTTTGCTTAAATTCAGGTCTTGCAACATCGTTCTTCAACGAGAAGAATCGTAATATCGCTAGAGATCTTATGGATTTAATCGTTGAAGCGAACCAGGTATGGCTTAGTTTATGAATGTTTGAGTTGGGAGCTTCATTTGAAAAATGTCTTCAGGAGCTGCCGGACTGGCTCGAGCGTGTCGCAGGCGACGTGGCTCGCTTCGGAACCCGTAGTGGCGGTAGTCGTGGGGGTCGAGGAAGCGGTGGCCAGAAATTCGGAGGTGGGTTAAATGAATGGGATTTCTGCTTGAGTTTTCAAATCAAAATACCACGGCGATGACTATACTTATATTACAGTCCTCTTTTTTTTGCGCACCCCTTCCATCCTTTTTTCTTCGAATAAAATAGCTGTCTCCGATTGCGGCGTATTTCTACAATTACAGGCCGTGATCATCGTATCCAGTATAGCAGCAACCAAGGAGGTCAGGGTGGAGGTTTTGGCGGCCAGTCTAGAGGCTTCCAGGGCACCGGTGGTGGTTTTGGTGGTGCTCCATCGCGTCAGCAGAGCAATCGCGCTCCTCCACAAGAGGACTGGTTTGGCAACTAGCTAGCCGTCCAACTATTACGAGACTCAATTCGAATTTTATTTCTGTAACATGTTTTCTACAATTTATTGTCAAGTGTTTGTGTGTATCTATTCGACTTCACGTACAATATAGTTAACAATTTATGATGTTCCGTTTATTTTCCCTTCACACCCCTCGTTGATTCTCGTGTGTGTGTTGTGGTGTGGCGGCCCGTGTTCGGTGGGCGGCGCGCGTCGCGTTATTGGGACAGCGACAGTATTCGTTCTGTACCCTAAATTCTTGTGTTCGTTGCTCGACACCAGAAGCTCTTACGTCTTTCTTCACCGCCCGCCGGCAGCACCTCTGCTTTCTGGCGGCATATGGGGGCGGTGCTAGATGCGACGTTGGCGCTTTGTCAGCTCGGCATGTCTGAAATGGCTTTGTCTGCACTCATTTCGAATGGATTCCCTTCCTCTTATGATGTGCTATGGAGATTCGGTTGGTTCTCACGATAGAATTACTGAGTAATGATAATCTACTTCATTATATATGTTCTCTGTTTGTGAAAAATAGGACACTTGTAATGATTTTCTGTCTTGTTCTTTTATTTAATATGTTCGTGTATACACAGTCATTCTTAACGATTGATGGTGATAATTATTGATGTTTTACTTCCACTGACACGTGAGTTTCTTTAAGATGTTAGCCATTTGTTTATTTCACGCGACGCGTTTTGATCCCATTGACGACGGGTCGGCTTGTGTAATTCAATGCTGAATGAACATTCACATTTATATGACGAATGTCTTTTTTTGTAGAATTTTTGTAATAAAGTGTGCGTAATTAACTTTATTTCACAACTTTTACTTCCGGTGAGGTGCATCAAATTGTGAGTATCAATAACCTGAGAGAGTTTGACGCCGTGCATTCAACTCACTTGATCTTACTCGAGAGCATCGCTGGCGATGTAGTAATGGCCTTAGTAAAAAAAANAAAAAAAAGGTGAGCTCTCGGAAAGAAAATCTCAGGGTGCTATGTTTTGTAGTGGATGTGCTAAATATTCTGACGGATTTCAAGCAGTCTTATCTATCTTTCTGATTCGCTCATGTGCTTTTCTACAGTTCGCTCTCATAGTCTGCATGCCTGTATATCCACGCATCATAGGTTTTGATCTATATCTATCTCTCTTTCTAGCTATGTCTACTTCATATCATCTGTAGGAAAGCAATGAATACTGCTCTAATTGCATACGGAGACCAATCGACTGATCGATTCCGAAATAGAGTTCAGAAGACCAATCAGAAAAAAAGTCGCTTTTGAACTCTTCCTGAACTTATGTCAAGTGGCACTAAAGTTTTTCGATGTTGCACGATTGCCAGTTCACCTTTCAAACCATTACTCTTTCTTTTTACGTAAGATGCAGAGCTGCAGTAGAGTCCAACTAGAAATTGAAAACAACCCATAATATCAAAGGCTTAACGACGGGTCGGTGAAAATTTAGTTGGAGGGTGCCAGCCACTTTTGTGCTCTGCGTCTCTGACACCGGAGGCAGTGCATAGAGATCGCAGAGAAGGATTCCTCCTCTTCTAAAAGTTAGGGGAGTAGGAGGATAATGATCTCGTGCAAAAAGCTGGGATGGGGTAAGAGTTGAACATACAATTGGTTCACCCACTCCGGAGCTCCCTCCCTAACTTTTAAAAGGGGAGGAGCCCCGGGATGAGTGAGGTGATTAGATGGGGTAAGAAATGGAGAGACGCAGAGCACAAAAATGCCTGACGCCCCCCCCCCCCCCTCTCTCTCCCAACTACCTTTTCACCGACGGGTCTTATCGTATTTCATGGAAAAATATGAGAAACAGTAGACTGATAGTGCTTGGGAAAAATCGATAAATCTTTGAAGCATCAGCGCAGTGCAATGACCAGCAGAATATTACATTTTGCGTCTCTGTGTAGACGATACCGATTTTGAAAGGCTGGAAAATTACTGCAACATTAAATCGCAATCTAGGAGTAAACAATCGTGATAAAATACAATAGGTAGTCTCATTAGGAAAGAAATGGGAGGAACAAAAGAGACAGAAATTGCCGTTTTTCTGTTGTCATTAGTAAAATGAACATGGGATGTTTTACATATTTATCGCTATGAACAATGAGAAATAAAATGTTGAAGGCACTTCAATTTACCCAATGCAAGACAAAATTATACAGTCAAGCACCGAGACCAATGAGTAAAATGAGCAACAAGTAGAAATTCAGGGTGGGTGTTCTAGAAGGTGGTGCAAAATTCTTAATTCCAGATTATTTTTCTTGAAGATGGTTACCAGTCGATGTTTACGAAGCTATCAAGTCTTATCCCAGGTGTGGGTTTTCCTACTCGCACCCCGCGCTATGGGGCGCTATAAAGGGGAAGGTTTGAATTCCCGGTAGAAGATAGTGGTCATTGCTGCGATCCCATTGCTCGCTTGCCGTGGTAATTCGGAAATATCGCCAATCAGATGGCACAATACTGACGTTAGCGAAGCTATTCGAGAAACGTGCAGAAGTTTGAGCCGATCAATTCTGCATTTGTTATCAGGAAATGGGATTATGGTGACAAGACGATATTAGGTCATAAATATTTGGAGTTCCAGAGAACAAGAAAGCAGCAAAACAGCCACCAACTCTCAAGAAAAAAGCTGCCTATTGAAATTCGCACCAACTTCCTTAGCACCCTACAAAATTTGCACATTCTGATGTCATCTTTTCGCCTCTACTTCAGGCATAACTGATCCAATAAGCTCTGGTTTGCGATGGATGTAGCGCATTGATAGAAGAAAGATGCGGTTTTCACTTGATAAATCATACACAGTGATTAAGCGTGAAAGCATTGGGGGGGGGGGGGGGGGGGGGGGGGGGGGGTGATGGGGAGAGGGAGTGGAGGGTGGTATTCTCTACCCGAACGCCGGGTGTAGGTACCTCTCCCCAAAAATCGCTTCGCAGTCGCGCGCTATAAAGGGAAAGTGTTGATTTACCAGAGGAAGTACTGTATCTGTATCCGTCGCAGATTCACTGTCGGGGAAATTTGTGTAGAAGTACCGTCAGCCGAACAGTGGACTCGACTGGCATGGTGCGCGGCAAGATTCACTGGGCAATTAATGAAGACTGGCTCGCCGCATGGGAACTAGCCAGAAATCGCAGCATACCTCTAGTTGACAGCATGGAAATTCACAATGATAACCATTTCTGCTGAGCATAAAGCAAAGTTACAGGAACCCGAAAAGTTAAAGCTAATTTTGAGTATGGCCAGCGCGATGGTCAGAATTTTTCACGGAAGCTCGAAATGAATGCCTTGCCCGTGTCCCTCAAGCGAGGATGATAAACTGGACTACTCTAGCCCGCGACAGGGACCAATGGAGATGTTGCTGGCGACCGCTCGAAGAAACAGATGTTTAACGGGATGACAGGCGACAGGCCACAAGCGAATATAAAAATAACACTTTGAGGAAGCCAACCCGATTCTCACATGGCAGCCGGATTTTTCGTTTCTCTACGATACAACGTGCAAAATTTCACACCCGTGTGTTACACGAGTAGCCTGTGAAATAGAAGGAACTTCAGTGAGTAGATGAGTAGAATTGAAAAAGTATGTAACATCAATCAAAACCTAATATCACACCGACATAGCAACATCGAGCAGTTTTGCCGACGGATGCCCTTTTTCAGTACTTCCGTTATCACATCCACTAGTTTTATAGGGCATTTCCTGGATGGAAGGACAAATCGAAAACCGGCAAACAAGCAGTTTATGGAATACAGTGAATCTCGAAGTTGGCAGGACGGTAATCCATACTGATTACTCCAGCTAATAAACGCCACTGGATGCTTTCGAAGGTATGCAGCCTCCACATTATTCTGAGAATACCCTTATTGAAATGAATAGAACTGAAATTGAACATTTTTGTGGTCTTCAAAATCACCTCAGAAATGAATCGAAATAATGTCAAATGCTAGAAATATAATGCTTATTTTCCAATACCCTTTTCAAGATCTAAAAAAGATTTGATGCTCACTGCAAGACTTTGACCCTTCTCTTTTTGATATTTCAATATCATTCATTAAAAGTGATCTCAAAATAGTGGAAATTATTTTTTGAATTACCTTTAATCAAAGATAACTCCCCATCAGCCCAGGAACCCGATTAACCATGCGCAACGTTACGTCTGTGAGATCGAAGTTAACTGAAAAATCCCAGATGGAACTCGAACTAAAAGTCCCGCTTTTAACAGCCAATTTACCTGTTTGTTTGCGAGGGAAAATCTTCTCACTATCATCCACCACTTCATACCATAACTGGAAGCCTTTACTTGATGACTCAGAAGAAGCTGAAATTTCCCAAGCAATGAAAAGTTCGAGCTGAACTCATGAAGCAGTTCTCAAAACATTTTTCATTCACTCGTACATCTAGCAAGAATGGTTTATATGTTTGTTCCAGGAAAAGAATCAAAAGACGTAACATGAACAAACTGACCCTCTGCTGTTGTCTCTTCTAGCGTATCCTCTCTTTCTTCGTCAAGGCTGAAGAAATAGAATCAATTCACAAATACTTATTCAAAAAGTTGCGAAAAATATGACGAACCCATGCTCTTCGTTAGTTCCACCAACCATTTGAACGACTCCAACTGTGTGCAGTTCTGGGTGTTGCATATAAAGTGTGCGAAAGTTAGCTAGATTGGCGGAAATGCAAAGAGTACAAATCGCATCGCTAAAGAGAGGAAAAATTAATAATTCTTAGAGAATACTTGAAGATCAGGATTGATCAGAAACACTGAATAAGCAAGCTGTGCTCAGTTTAAGGTAAAGAAGATAACTCACATAAGCAGTGCAGTTTTAGCCACCGGACACAGTTGACGTGACTGATGGTTCGGCGGCCTTTTGTCGTGATAAGCGCAACAACTTGTCGTTTCTCGCATTCTCTGAAATGAACGGGCTCTACAAAACATCCTACTCCAATAGCATGGATTTTCTAATCAGTCTTCAAATCAGCCGCTCCTAATTTTTTCACTATCAGAATCGTCCCCTTTTTCGTACTTCACTGTTGCTTCGATTTCTCACTTTTCTCGCTCCCCAGTAATTCAAACAGTATTTCAGCCGAAAAGCTAACTATAAAAAATACACATCGCATTCATTATGTAGCGGATATGAAATAAATCAATTCGAGATAACAACTTAGACGGAGACCTTGAACTCTTGAGTAATTCGTTCACGAGTAAGGATGTCTTGGGCTGGATCTTTGGACACTCGAGTATGGTGAGATGCGAGAGCAGCAATCAGATCTTGCACGGTGACGATACCAGCTACTAGTTCTAGACCAACATGAACATCGTGTTGCTTTCAAAAAGCAAGATCTGGTTCCTTTCACAAGGCATACAAACCTCTATGTACAGAAAGTTGGTCGGGTCCTGCCGTGCTGGCCAAGAAATATAGTGCACGATCCTGGAATGAAAAAAAAAAAACTTTCAGTTTTTCGCTGGCAACTCCACAGAAACCATTCCTCTTAAAGACCTAACCATACAATAAGATCTTCCATTAAGAACTAAACGATTTACTGATTTTCCTGACCATCTTCATCCACGAACCACGGTGTTCTGATCAAAACTTTCCGCTCGAAGGATATGAACGAACAGTCTACCCTTTCTTCCTAGGAGTAACAAAGGAGATCCTTTAAACGTTTTGAATCCCTTTAAAAACTGACAATCCCTTTAATCCCTTTAAAACTACTTCTCGATACAGAGGTATAGACCGATTTGCTACACTTCACTTGATAGAATTTGAGAGGATCAGTGCGCTAAAACAGCAGCTTAAAACCTCACCACTAGCCATATCTCATTTTCGTCGCAAACAGTAATTGCACGAGGACTTCGTCGTTCCATCAAAAGCTTCCAAACTTGTTCAGGGCTAGCTCCTTGAGGTTCTTTTAACGAGACATCTAACGACTTAGCTAGAAATACCCATCAACGAAAGAGCTCAAGTTCTGAGTATTTATATGCACAAATTCTAACCATAACTCTTACTTATAATACTATTTAGCAGCCAACCTTTGCATCAAAATAAAAGGTCACCTTTCTTTTCCACATTTTCGTGGTCCCAATAGGGGACACCAGATCCATAAAATAGCCTCGGATGGAAGTTGATCAGTTTTGAGAAGCGTGAGCCCACACCTAGGCTACGGCATTACAATGTATGAACTAAGAAAAGTGATCGGACGTGAATTGAATGTTGTAAACAAATACTTTTGAGAAAACTAGAAAAACCCACAATGGTCAAATGAAGGTAATATATTAACTGACAACTTACCTTGTTCAAGAGTATAATGTGTGATCGCGATTTCTGCCGGATAGACCAAAACATCTTTGTTAGTTGACAGCGCAATGGTGTACGGATAAACCGAGATGAATTGCAATACAACGGAAGAAAAGTCAGCTGAAAAAGGAAAATGTAAGTAAAATTGGCAATATGAAGCTCGGAAAAAAGAAAGGAAGATGAAAAAAAAACACTACTATGAACATGATCTGGAAAAAAAAACAATTGATTCAGATTCCTCCATTCTCCCATCTATTCAGGCGATTACCTGACCTAGACTTGTGAATGGAATTTAAGCATCGTCTGGGTCTTCGGGTAGAACAATTGAAACCAAATCGGGTAATTAGAGAAGAAAAGCATTAGAAACACTAACTTTTCTGAGCCTCAAGGAATCTTAGCCTGTCAATCATATCATTTTCACCAGTTATAGTCCTTTCATGTCGTTCCAAACACTCCTAAATATCTGCTATAAATAAAGGCTGTTCCATTTCCACACTAGTAAACGGCTATTGGTTTTTGAACAACTTTTAGACATCCTAATTCAAATTTCCTTCAGTGGTATACGTAACAATATCGCTCAAATATCGAAGCATTCGTAAGAAAGAAGGGTACTACTAAGTAGCTCCGATATTTTTCATTCACTTTTACTCCTATAAGTAATAGACACTTTATTTAGCTACTTCTTTCAACTTACATCTGAACCACATCTTCGAATTGGAAATGGGGCATTTGGAGGTCTGCTATCGAAGGAGCTTCGCATCGTCGATCCCTGTTATTAAGAAGTCAGCGCTATTTCAAACAGGAAGTCCTTCAAAACCTTCCCGATTCTCAAATTCAATCACAAGATAATCAGCAGAGTGTCTAAGATTGCACAATATCATTTGCTTCTCCATTTAGAAAATCCTAAGTTATACCTCGACCTCGATCTCATCAATACCGAGTGCACGAAAAACTCCTTTATGTTTGTCTCTTCGTTCCTTGAACTCCTTTACGTATGGATCCTTCTCTGTCTGAACTACACCACCACTCAGAAGGGGGAAGTAACACTTGAAGTTAGGTCGAAAATAGAATATTGGCGACTGCCACAAAATAGTATAGCTATGATAAAAATCAATCCTTCGAAAAGTACTACCTGCCACAGTTCCGTAATCAATAGCCTATCGTCCTCTACATCTTGGTTGTAGTGACGTTTATACAGTTGGAAGAATTTGTACCGTCCCACCTTCATCAGCCAAGGAAAGAAACCATTTGAACTCTTCGAATTCTTGCTTTGCTTATTCTTTTTCCTGAAAGAAATTCTTGTGCATCTAAAGAATGTGCTTCACTACACTCGTCAATCGAACTTTTCAATAGATGAGAGTTTCCTAAAAGAACAATCAAGTCGAATACTGGCAGACGGCCACTACCGAGGAACGAACCTTCTTTTAGCCACTTTCCGTGGACTACGCTGTACACAGACGCCGTCAAATAACGTCACCTTTTTTGGTGGTATACCTACCCGATTTTCTAGGAAACTTTCCAATCCCAACAAATCCTCAGAAAATATTGAAATGAGAGCTGCTTATAGACTTTGAAAGCAAGTATTTCATACAACATCCGGGTTTCAATTTTCCTCGCGGTTAAGGATGGAACATCAAAATACGATATGGATCAGCAAAAAAAAATGAAAGGCCATGAATAAAAATGGTACGATACTCCCTGCCACATTAGAGGGGTTTTAACGTCCCGTGAATGTGTGTCACCGTAACCCCCTAGTACCTCACCACTCTCTCCCGTGGAGCTTCGCCCGGGGTACCTTTCCTTTAAGCATATATGACGGGTGTTTTGGAGGCGCTTCAGCATGTGTTTGGATTACTGTGTCACACATTCACGGGACGATTAAATCCGTCTTGTCCCTGTCCCTATACTACTTTCACCCGAAGCAACATACACAGAACTCCTAACAAGCAGAATTCTGGTGAAAGATTATCACCTACGAAAAGCGTAAAAGTCACCAAAAATGTGTAGAGGTGAAAAGCTGAATGAACTCACGGTTGCCTCTGATAGGAAGGGGGTTCGGGAAGGTTTTCTATGTCATCTTGCATATCGTAACTGAGTGGGAGCCGCGATGGAGCCTGAAACAACGATTTACTGCGATTGTCGCGGAGACAGACTTCCACAGTATATCACTTTGCCATTTGGATGAGCTAGCAACACATATTCTCTGTGGAAATACGAAATGAAAGGGAATGTGAAAAAAAAATAATTTCAAATAATGCTGCATAACTGATCATTGATAAGCTTTACATTTCAAGAAAACTGTAACAACAATGTAATAAACATGAACACAGTCGTAAGCAAAAAAAAAAACTAGTCTTCTTTTAGCAAGTAACTTCGCAGACTCAAGACAAGAGTGAAGAGTGAAATGAAAGCTAATCGCCCTACTACTTAACTTTCCTAAGGTAAGTTTAATGAGTAGAGCCAAACAATGCCCACGGTAGATTAAAACAGGACTCAATCATCACTTACTCAAGTTCCAAAACAATCAACCTACTTCCTACGTCTTACAGTCTGCATTAACCTACTAGAATACTGAAGAAAACAACACCTGTAATTATGAGAGAAGACAAACAGCAAAGGAAGTGATTGCGCGCTCCACTGATGTTTCACGCGCGTTCGCCAAGTTTTTGTCAAATTTTCATTTTCTGTTTGCTCCAGCATTTCGCTTTCATCTTGTTTGTAATTGGGATCGAAAAGTTGTAATTCGAGCATTTGTTAATTGATAGCACCAGTTAAGTACAAAATCTTCGTAAAGCGTAAGGCTTTGCAAGAAATCATATTCATTGTAGAAAGGTCGTATCGAGCACCGACACGTTTAGAAATTGATCTTAAATTATGGTCTTTTCTTCCTTAGAAGAACCCTTCTTGCTGTTTCTGTTGCAACCTCTCTATGCCCTTGTGAGCTCAAAATCTGCTCGTTTTTGTCTGTCGTGGTGGTTTAAGCCAGGGGGTTACTGTAAGAGCCGAGTGCCGGACTGAATTTTCGTTTTAGTTCTCAAAAAAGCTCCACACCGAACTGCTCAAATTTTCTCCTAAATATTCTCGTTTCACTTTCTTCGATTTCAATATTTTCCTCATTGCAATCTCTAACTTCTGCTAGTTCTGAAATACTTTTTTGAGCTTTTTACCGTAGTCAAAAGCCATCTATGCAGTGTGTATGTAGCAGCGGTGGTCCAGTGGTAGAATGCTCGCCTGTCACGAGGGCGGCCCGGATTCGATTCTCGGCCGATGCCCCATAGAATTGATATTAATAATAACTGGTTTTCTGTCGCTGAACCACGCGGGAATATTGAACGGTAGACAACGCAGGAACACCGCGTGCACGAAGGATTTACCTTCTTATGAATTATGGAAGTATAAAAGGCGCAAGAACAAAAAGGAGGTGCAGTGCCAAGAAATTAGATTGTGAGCGAGAGTGTTGAAGTACAAAAAGAACCTCTTCCTAGACGGTCCATGTGATATTTATATGTCTGCGCCATGATGAGTCCTTCGCAACTTGATGATGTTTTCTTTCTAAAGCAAAAGCCTTATAGCAACATTGGATATTACATTGGGCTAATATTGTGAGAAACTGTACGACATTGTAGATAGTGATGATTTGAATCAACGAGACGCAGCGTTTTTCCCAGTCCCTGAACAGGATGTCTATCAAACACTATCCATAACTAGGTGAACAAAATTGAAAAGTTGCCATATGTAGCTATAGTTTGGACCCTTACACTTATTTTTCTCCGCAAATGAAGGCGTATACGAACCCTGGTGTAGGTCCACTACCAGAACGGTAAGAGTTCCTCTCACAATAACGATGATTTCCTAATGTGAACAAAAACTTCGTTTCCTGGTCTGTTTTCATAACGCTTGTATTCTCGCTTCCGGTGGTTAGTTTCTTATTGTTTGCTTCCTTTCTGAATCTCTGTATCTACATCTTCGGTTCCTAACTCCTGAATTTCTCAATCGGCTATTGTTGGCTGTTAGATGGTTGCTTTTTTGCGGTTAATCTAACCCCCAAGATCTCTGTAGGTAGAGCGGCTATAAATCTGGCATCCCCTTCACTCATTGGCACACTTTTGTATGACCAGTCTGCTTCCCATTGCACTTCCGCCCGATTTGCATGTCATGGTGTTCGTCATCATATATCTAGCTCTCAGTTGTCATAGAAACCACTTTATCCGCTACCAAGAACGTGCCCATTCCAGCAGTCAACACTATATGTGCCTATTTGGATAAGCAATGTTCCATAACACGTTCCAAAGTGGACTGTTATCTGTCCTTTACAGTGTCGGTAGCAATCCTCTACAATTATGGGACAAACAGGTTGGTTTTATTTTTTTGAACCTCAGCTTAGCTATGCTCGGTTGAAAACGACTGAACACTTTTCGAGGCCATCTTAGAAACCTTCATTTTTTCTAGTTATCGTTAGTAGCCCTAACTTACTGTTACCTGTTTGTATCTATGTTCTATCCAGGTAAAGAATGGGCACATAAAACGAGTCACAGACGATGAAATTCAGTCACTTATTATCGAGGTAATGGGAGCCAATGTCAGGTAAAGCAGATTTATATTTAACAAAATCCCTTTTAACTGAAGGATACTTCATTTTTTTCAGTACCTCATACATCTCATGCCCTCATGATCCAAAGAAAACGCTTGGTATCAAATTACCGTATTTCGTGATGGTTGTGAAAAATATGAAGAAATATTTCACTTTTGAAGTTCAGGTGTGTAGCTCTTCTTTCGAAAATGGGTTCTGCATTGACTGCTGATCTTTCTGTTTCTGCTAAGGGGATCGTAATTTTAGATTCTAGATGATAAGGGCGTGAAACGTCGCTTCAGAGCCTCAAATTATCAGTCGAGTACACGAGTGAAGCCATTTATTTGTACTATGCCGATGCGACTTGACGAGGGATGGAATCAAATTCAGTTCAACCTCGCTGACTTCACCAAACGTGCTTACGGCACAAATTACGTAGAGACTTTGCGGATTCAGGTGATTATTATTGGTTTAATTTCGAGTCAAAGTTACGAAGCCTATTGATTTCTTGTCATACTGGCGCTGGGACATGGAGGATTTTTTTCAAGCGAGCAAGCTATGATAGTTGCGTACTTACTGTGACTGTTGCAGGTCCATGCAAACTGTCGCCTTCGTCGAATTTACTTTGCTGATCGATTATATAATGAAGATGAACTGCCCGCTGAGTTCAAATTGTATCTACCAATTCGTGGGCGAACTAGTGGCCAGTAAGCATGAAATTGATTTTATGAATGAAGTTCGATCTCACTAATTTTTTATACACTGCATGTGACAGAAGAAAAGTTCTATATTAATTATTCATGAAATTATGATCTTGAAAGATCTCAAAAGGCTACAGTCACTTCACTCAGTAAACATAACAGATTATCTATTCAATGTAAACAAAGTATAAAATGAACAGAGTGATAGTAATCCTCACTAGGTCAAACAGTGAAACACGTCGGAGTATAATGGCAGAACACAACAAAAATATAACAATTCCTTTCAGTTTGTTAAGAAGTAGCTCTGATGGCTGTCGAGTTATAGTGAG
Source organism: Haemonchus placei (assembly GCA_900617895.1). Taxonomy (NCBI): domain Eukaryota; kingdom Metazoa; phylum Nematoda; class Chromadorea; order Rhabditida; family Trichostrongylidae; genus Haemonchus; species Haemonchus placei. The sequence continues at coordinate 89,509 of UZAF01016146.1, forward strand.
CTCCTAGTTGATAAGCATGACGGTGATACACTATGATTAATGGTTTCGTTTTGTTGAATTGTTCGCCAAAAATCACTGGCGATCCAATAGGTTGTATTAACTGAAAGTTAGTGCTTCAATTTGCTTTGTTTTACCTCGAACGCGTCGATACAGTATTGAAAACCAGCAAAGTTGCAAACCTCTATACTTCGTTCTAAGCTTTGACTTAGTGCATTCAACTCCGGCTCACCGCCCCAAACACCTCCATCTTTACTTTCATTTTCAACTCCGTGGCAGTACTTTTCAAACTCAAACTCATCCAAGGGATCGTCGCTCTCCTGAAAAACAAACTTACATAAAACACATAAATATAATTTCAATGGTGGTAAAATAATCGATAAAGCTAACTAAGTCAATGCTTCAGTTGGACTCACATTTACTAAAAATGGAATAAAGTCGTCTTTGTGCTCCCGTATATACTTTGCAGCTCTTCGTCTCATATCCTTTCCGGTAACCTAAATTCTACTGCATCAATACGATTTGATGAAAAATCAAACAAATATGTATATCAGGCAACGAATTCTGCTTGACCAAAACGAAATTACTCAACAGTTCTTCTTGATCTGCATTTACAAATGACAAACCTGTTCAAAACCCTTGATTCTGGATAACTGGTTAGCCACCGCATTATAGAGGCAATCACCGTCAGGAGGTATGTCAACGATATCGAGTCCACGCTCGTCTAGGATCTAAATCGCGGTCTGAATCCTCGTTAGACATTACCCTATGCTTTTCTTAGATTTGTGCCAAAATTTTTGATATTCCTATGTCAAATTATCTCCCTATGCATGTACGTCTGAACTTTAATTTCTTCGCTGTCAGCTCACTACTTCAGAGCTCCAATCTGTTTCGTCAGCCAAATTAGGGAATGAAAAAGAAGTTTTTTCAAGTGCAAAGCTATGCTACTGACAGTCAATTTTGAAACCGAAAATAACCTTCTGTATAGCAGCCATTTCTGTGATGCGCAATGACGTTTCAGCATTCAGCCGATCCTGTTGCACGGCTTCCTGCATTCGTCGAATCGCCTCTTCCTTTTTAGCCTGAACACAAATGGAAGATATTATTAAAAAATGCTGAAATAAGGACGTTTGAGTTTGTCTAAGACTTCCTGCATACTTGCGATGAAATTGAATTTCAAATTACTGAGAAAATCATCAGTCAAAAATTAACAACCATTCAGTAGAATTAGTGGATTTATAACGGTCAAACTCGAGACAAAAACTTACCTGCTTCTTCTTATTTCTAGTCGAAACTGTAACTTGTTTATAGAACGTTGTTCCCAATTCATCAGTGTCTTCCTCAGGTTGTTCAAGCGGAGCCTGACTAACTGAAGAGGAGGTACAGTTTGAGGTCTAAAAAGAGAATAGTAATTAATGTTCATCTTCAAAACCATAAATACGAAACCGTGAGTCATTGAGAATAGATAGAGAATATAGAATTACTGATGCCTTACCTGGGATTTCAGTTCTGCTATCTCTCTTTCATGACGAAGTGCCTGTTCCCGTTCTAATCTCTCAATTTCCGCATTCGTCTCCTTCTGCTTTTGTTTATTACCGGATTTCGCGGTTTTCTTCATTGATAGTGCTTTCTCTGAATGAAAAAGAATGTATTTAAACAGGCGAAAGTAACGGAATGGGAGGGATCGAATTCGTCTCAACTTCTTTGGACTAATGAGAAGTTAAGTAGAGGTGTAACCTGAAGCCTACTTAACCTCAGTGCGAGTTCCGCCAGTTATCAGTTTGAGTTGACTTAACCAAAGTCAAAGATAAGGCAACAAATAATTTTCTGCATCAAACAACATCAATTCAAGCTGTGAGCAAATGTGCGGTATTTCGGGTACCCTAAAGTTGAAATTACTTTAAAACCGTAAAGAGTTACCCGTCGGTTCAGGTTTCCAAACAAAATCATAATAGCTACATAGGAACCATGTGGGTATATTAATCGATTTGATACGATAGCCGTAAAGCCTTGGTTACTTTTGTAAAATAAACTAAAACCGAATCCGAGCTCACCCTTGAGGGCCTTCTTCTCTTTTCGATGTTGAGCCAACAACAATTCCATTGGATCATCACCTTCTTCATGACCTGAAGAGTCGGCCATCACCTTAATCAATTAGCTTAATTGACTATGATTTGAAGGCTCAAATTAGTCTGCTTCACGGCAGAAAAGGAGAAATCAATGTAACCGCTGCGGACCTTATTCGTAGAAGAACAACCAAATACCCGTGAAAACTTGAAGATGTTCAGGATGCAAGTGAAAATAGTCCACTAGTTTAGTCGAGACCAGTGCTGCAGACGTAAAACCCGATGTGTAATGTGCAGTGTACAGCATACATTATATATTTCGCTACTTCACTTTAAATTGACGTCGTCGTGGGCTCTCCGACTGGTTTGCATCGGTTCCAAAAACTTCCACTAACTTCCAGCTTCCAGTAGTGAATGCTTCCTCAACTGGCATCTTACATGGCATATGGATGTAGAAAGTGGCCCCTCTAGGCGCAGAAATACGTCTAAAATCCACCAGTTCGCTCTGTTCGACATTTGTGTGCTCGATCATTTTGATGACAGTGTATTCAGTGTTCTTTTTCTTCTTGCTGTTCCATTGATAAGACCCTATGAGAAATCGCAGCACGTTTAGGAGCTCTATCGATCCATATTTCATCCTAGGTTTTTCAGACGTCCCAACTTCTTTACCAGTGTTATCCGTAGAAATCAGACATGAAGTAACGGCACCTATTTGTTCTCCCTTCTAGATTTACATCTTTTAGTGGTATTTTTATGGATCTGAGTGGCAGTGAGTGTGATAGCGCCAACTGACAAAAATGGTGTAATGCGAACGGACGCCGCCTAGAACTTCTGGAATACTAGGGCTGAAGTCTGAACGAATTGGTGGTGTTCTGCAGCTCCATCCGAGCAATATGGATGAAGTTGGATGTATGGCGTATTCCATAACGGAACAGGTGCACCCTAGCTTGCTCCTTGTAAATGGAAACGAAGCTCAGCGCAATAGGAGAATCCGCCTTGGGATGAGCCACGCATTCGACTTTCATTCAAAAGTTTGAAATTTTGATCGTGTCTTGAGAGTTACAAAATTACGAACGTTTTCTCAATATTTACAAAAGTCTTGAATGTCTCGTATGACTGCTCCTTCCTATTTTAGGATACTTCAATTCCCAAAGGTTAAACACCTGAGTTCCCAAATCTAACATCCCTACTAATCTGGTCCACCAAGACTAATTCACAGAGAACCCGAGTATGTCGAGGCCTGACTAAGCCCTATCGCCCTATCTTGCCCTAAATGCTGAATTCCATCAGCTGGTTACGGAAACCATCAGTAAATGGCTTTCGGAGGTGATCCTATGAGGCACCGGCTTTGAACGTACGCATGCCTGGCAGATTAACCTATTAGTCATCCTGTCTTATGATATGTCATTTCACGCTACACACGGTTGAATCACAAAAAAAACTGCTTTTTTTCAGACCAAGCCTGTCCGAAAGCACCTGCCACGATGACTCAGTCGGTTATAGTGTTGAATTAGTGCGATTTTCTTTGGCATAGTAAAAAAAAAACATAAAAATCGCAATTGGAATTTATGGCATCTTATTTCTATATTTGTTCTTTGACGAATAAATGCATTTGCATGCACCGCCAGAATTACAGAACGTATCCCAAGCGAAATATAACCAAACCACAAAAAAAGCCAGAAACAACCGCTAAGGAAGAGCTCTAAGCAAGTTTCGAACAAAAACCATTACATCACCATTTATTTGATTTTAGACAAAAAAATGATGTCAAATGCTGTCATTAATTCCGGTACTTTCTTCTTACCACCCTAATAAATTAATCATTTTATCTATCTAATCACAACGACAATGATGAATGATTACTACCATTAAAATGGAAAGAAAGAAACATTGTAATAATGACATATATCAATTAATGTACAACAAAAATGTTGAGTTGATACAGACAATGAGAGAAAGTACGATGATTATGGTGTAACAGAATGACTGAGACAATATAAATGGCGGTGTATCAATATGAAACCTAGACTATATCGATTGTGGTCCGTAGTAAGGTAAAGTCACATCAGAAATACCCGTGATGAGCATAGAAGAACGTCGACGACTACACAGAACGCTCCGCTAGTAGCCGCCCATGATAATGATTATCAATGAAGGGATCGAACAATTTTAAAATACGTTTGTTCAAAGAGAATCGAGCAGCAGCGTATGAATGGGGTAGAACAATATAATTCCTCATTTATTTATTGAGTAGTAGAACAATGATATCACTTGCAACGTATATTTACGAGTATGTAGCGAAAGAGCAGCGATGTCGCGCGAATTCGCCGCTCGACGCGTGCGACACATTCGCGTGCGGCGTCTCACCGCTGTATCGCACACTATGAACGATAAATCCGTACGGGGCTGACCTTTTGCTACTCACTCTTCATCTGTTATAATTAGAGCGTTAAACTGAACACTATGTGACCATATTCCCGTCCTAATTTGAAAGACATGATCAAGCTGCAAGTGATACCGAGCAAACAATAGAAATCCGATGAAAATTCAATGGCATTCTTAGGGAATTCGTTCGAAACACCTTCTATCAGCAGATGCTTCAATTCGTACCCGTCCGTCACCAGCGATTGATCACTGTATGGCCGATTACTGAACGGTAATCTCACTACCTGCCGAACTGATCGAGACACGATCAAGATCTTCCGGAGATGTCTTATATTCGTCATCCTAAAACTGTACAATAGTTAAACAGTTTAATTAAAGACGACAACGCTTCAGATTCGATATAAGAAAGCCGAAGGGCCTTTTACTCTAGCCGCGTAGCGATATCAGTAACAGTAAGAATTTTAACAGAAAAAGTCACTCCGAAAGTAGTGAAAAGGGCATGGCGCATTCTTCAAGAATTCGATAAGCTTATCAGGTCGACAATCAATATTGAATTTATTTCCAACCTGATAGCCGGATTCAGGTGATTCTGCTTCTTCAGCTGTAGTTACCAGCGGACTGGTCTTAGCGACCTTTCTGCTGATACCGAAGAATGGAATGCCAGATGACTGGAGATTCTCCGGACGGCTAGCGTTTAACGGTGGTGACTGCAGACAAGACGGGCTCGGATGAGACTAAAGGTCATTTTTTAAACCGAAAAAAGTATCCCTAATGGAATGTTTGGGAAAGTTGGAAAAGCCAATGAGTCATCCGCAAATGTTACAGCAGAAAGCTACTCGAAAAAAAAAAAAAACCTTCACGCCTTTGGACCAACTTATTGCTAATGAAACTCAAAGTAAGTATTTTTACAACTAGAATGTAAGCTACAAACCTTAAAGAGCGATACGAAGCGATGCTTGAAATAACTGCGCCGACTCGTCTCGCATTCTTCTGTATGAGTGACCGTCTCAGGTTGAAGAGTCTCTCTCGTTGGTGAGACAAAGCAGGGATTCGATAAGGATAGCGTCCGAGGCTGACCAACAGATGGCGAGGACGGTGAAGGAAGGCCAGCGAATGTAAGCTTCGAGAGTTCCGTTGACGGTGACGGTAAATCTTCCGCAGCTAAGCGTTTTGTTTCCGCATTATACAGACCGAGAACCTTCGGCCGATCGAGCGGATCACTAAGACCACGTTTTCCGTTCTCGTTTACTCGCGTCACAGAAACACCGATATCGCGGGGACGTTCAAAGAACACGCAATGGGCGGAAGCCGATTTGGGAACTTTCGAAGCTGGACACACTGGCTCGTCCGAATCCTAAAAAAAGGTGAAATGAGAACTCAGCAAACACTTAAGGAAGAATCAGTTAAAAAGAGAAGTTGCGACGGTAGTTTCACTTTTTCCCCCTTGGTTATGAGGCTTAGAAGTGATAGTACCAAAAGAAAAAAAAAACTTTAACATTGAAGGTATGATAATGGAATCCATAGAAGTATAAGACTGTAGCCTACCTCTGAAGCGAACACCTGCTTGAAAGACATCGGTCGATCAATTTTCGATGACGCCTCCGGTGACAAGAGGCCTTTCTTGATCAGTAACTGCTCGTACTCAAGCAGTTGTCCCATAAAGTTGAAATTGGGCGAGATCGATGGACGCTTCTCCTTGACTAGTCTGTAATTTTGTTGTGAGACCCGCGAGAACGCCGTTGTCCTAATACTGTGTTTCACTTCATCATCATCATCTTCCTTCAGCCTTCAGAACCTGAATAACTCGCACGTTCTGATCGATCAGTATCCAGTTATGGACACCTGCCACAAAACGTACATATCCTGTTTGTGCCCGGATCATCCGGTAAAAACTCGGTATATCACCATATTTTCAGAGAACTTTGGACCTTTCATAGTTGGTTACCTAACTGGGTCGAACATTACCTTGGTTTCCTTAGTTTCCTCTCCCAATCACCGAGTGAGTCCGTGATACTACCATCCATCTCTCACCAGGTTCTTCCAGAGGACAAAAACAAAAAACGAGGGAATTTCAAAGCATTCTAGTCTTTGATACCACGTAGACCTACTATATGACTCAGGGCACATTTGTTCAATTGAAGGCTGGCAACAGCGGTGCATGTGGCTTTTGACAAACGAAATTTCATTCAGCACCATTAGAGAGGTTGGTTTTCACCCACGAACCATCTACTTTCGCCCCCTACCGTAACCCTCCTACATACTAATGGTAAGCAAAACAAATGATTGCATTATTATGCTTACTTGTAAGCATCTTCTGATGACATTTTCTTGTATCGCATCACGTACGAAATGGCTAATGTCGGGCTTCGTGATATTCCAGCCAGACAATGAATCAGCACCACTTTGCCTTCCGTACGGACCCTTTCTGAAAATAGAAACTTTACTTTGAAGAAAAAAAAA
>UZAF01016146.1:96907-126731 GCA_900617895.1 Haemonchus placei
AAAAAAAAAGATATTTAAACAATTGAATCACGTGAATTAGCAATGAGAAAGCCGATGGTTAAATACCCACAAAGAAAACCCTATAAATACAACAGTATACAAGGAAATGGTGGCATGCAGTTGGATTGAACCCCAAGTAGTCAACGATGAGTTAGCCTGAGCCGTAAGTAAAAGTAGTACATAGCTGTACGAAATGACCAGTTTCTGGAATCGCACTATCTCTACTACCCTTGCCCCACTACCAGAAGAAGTTACAGCAGAAAGAAAACCCCTTTCGAGACAAAAGTACGCGCACTGAACTGAGAAAGGCGAACAACCATGACTTCCATAACCACATGATCACAAGTACACTCATAGAACGTCAAAAAAGTGACTGAACAACGATTCACCTTTATTTTCTCCTCGTCGAGTGCATCCTGTTGACTGCCCAGATACATGAATGGGAAAATCTGGGTAGGACCATCCGCGTTCTGACTGATCGACGACAGACACGGTTGTGAGATGCTGGCTGACAATCGGCTCATGCCGCAAATTCTGCCGCCGGCGTCACCGCTCGGAGGATGCTCGCTTTCGCACTGTTGCGGAAATTGTAGTCGGAAATTCTGGAAGCCACCTGAAACATGAGAGCCTGAGAAAAACGACCACGCAAAAACTGTCCATGCTCTTTTTTTTGGTGTTTTTCAAATCGGATATTTCAAATTCTTGCTCGGAAGAAGTCAGATTGAAAAAAAAAATAAGTCAAAAGTAATGGTCAAACTACTCAAACTTATACAACAAAACTACTTTTAAAGAAATTGAAACAAACAAATAAGGCTATTACCAAGAATTTAGAACAAGTACTAGCACGAAGGTCAGGATACCAGTTAAGACTCTTGATAATGAAGAAAAGTCACAAAGAGAAAGCTATAAGACTTTCTGAGTCTAGATAGAATAGATGTTCGGGGGAAAATCAGCGCTCGTTAAATTCCATTACGCTTTTTCAGGATTCTGACAGCTAACTCATCAAATTCTGCCAGATTTTTATTGTCACATTGTCGAATTCGATTGTCTTGACCTTGATTGTTACCATTTGCAAAGGTTTCTGGTTGTGGGAAGACCATCCCCTATCGATAATCAATGGGCAATAACAATCAATTTTTTTCCGAGTGGTTTGTTCAAATAAATTGATTACGAACAGCTTTCCAACAACTGAAACCCACTGCAAGCGACGGATTGAGCTTTTTATCAAACAATATCTGAATGAACTTCTGCTCGCTGCCTTCCCTCTTATCAAACCCCAAAATCGCTCGGTCTTTACGACTCTTATGATCCCCCTCTGACAAATCCTTCTTCCCAAAGCTCTTCCTCCCACTAGTCATTCATCAGATGACGTCACCGCATTTTCGGAACCCATCGGTACCACTTAATGTCACATGAGCGATGATTCACGGACGTGGTGTGTGGTTCGATCGGTGTCCGTAGAATCCGTCCAAAAACGCATGTCCGAAGACGAATACTTCCTACGTAATCATTCTATAGAAGTCACCAAGAATAACCAGTTCAGTGATTCATTCAATCATCGCCTAACCCAGGTTTTTAGTCATTCTGCTTCCAGCTATATAATAAAAACAATGGAAACCTGATTATCACAGTCACATGGACATTCGCATAAAGGCAAAATTTCCATATGAAGGTATTAACGACTTTTACGATCAAAAGCGAACTGAATCTGTTCACTTCCGTATAAACGTCCACAATTATAGTTATCGTATAAGAATTAGAAAAAATGATGATAATGATACATCGATGGAATGCAATAATATTAGCTGATGACGAGCAGAAATAATTTCATTTCTCGGTCATAGATAAAAATAAACGATGATTAATCCTGCATGATGCATGAACAGATTCATTTCAGAAGGACTCAACAAAGTGCTGCCCCTACCAAAATAACAGAACAACAAAACATGAGTAAAAGAAACGTTGAGGTTCCTTCAGGACTTTTTTTTTTCAGAGAACACCCCACAATCCACTCGAACCCTGCATCTTTTCACTTACGTAACTCGCCACTTCATCCGTAAATGGCTTACTAAGTCCCAAAAGCCCTACTTTCTCGGACACTGGACTGAACGGACACCACTTTGAATATTGGGGAAACCTGATACGAGATTTCCTCATTCAAATTAGTTTCATAATGTTTCCCAGATCCAACTCCCCATGGTACTAGAGTTTTGCAGCACTACGCGCCTGCTTTACTCGTGATTAGTAAACGCTTAAAAACAAAACAACACCTGCAAGTTCCAGCATGCTATTTTTTTGACATTCATCATCCCTGTTGCATAGTTCCTACTAGAAATTCGCCATTTGAGAGGTTTTAATTGGCGTTTAAAACGTCCGAGGAATAGGCGGCGATAAGAGCAGCGAGAGCAGGATGACTCATTGAGACCTTCTCATACACACTCAGCTAGCTAGCTATTCAGCGCTCCCCTCGCCTGCTCAATAATGCTGACTGGAAAACCTTTGCAATGAGCAATGGCAGTAATATTTATCGTATGCTATTAGCAAGAAAACGTCGAATAAGCATCTAGAGAAGCATTTAGAGAATATGAAAAGTTTTGAAAATCGATAAAAGAATATAAATCGAGAAAATCTGGTCGATTGACAGAAAAAGCTCCACAATAAGTTAAAATAAAGTGAAGATATAGTTTCAACTTAAGGGTTTCTTTTTTTTTGACATTACAATCCTAAAAAATATCAACATGTATGATACGATCTCAGTAGGTCCTGAAACCAATCCCTTATCAATTCTTAGACGAGAAGCAAATTAAACCCCGACTACCGATAGCAGTCCAGTGATTGTTACCACTCGATGTTTAGGTTTAGCACATTGTCTCCTCACAATCACTCATTCATTTGGCATTCCTCGGAGAGTAACTGGCTCGAACAATAACCTCATTCAACAGAATCCCATCACTGCCCTTATTTATTAACAAAACTTTAAATAATTCCTAAGATGGAATAAGAAACTCATCCCATCTATAGCTTGACTCATTCTATGCGAAAAGAAGCAGCAAGACAGTGATTTGCACTAGTGCACAAAACACACTCAGTGATAATGGTTGTTCTCCCATGCAATCCTACTTAAGTACATAAGCTATTCGATAGAGGAGGCTTTTCCTAGAGACTTCATCAGAAATAAGGTTTTAGATCTTGAATGATCGGGTGATGTGGAAAAATCAATGACATATTGTCAGAGCTGGTGAATAACCCTTCGAATTATTCACAGCCACTCAAGAAACATTAAAAAAAAACATAAAAATCTGGAGAAGGCTGCTCCACATGTAAGCCTAGCACAGGAACAGCCTCAAGCCGATGGCGGGAAATTAAAAAACTTCAAAAGGCAAAAGTATTTGGAATCCCGACATGATAAACAAAATAGGAAATACTACGGAAAATAGCTTGAAAAAAGTTTCGTGAACTGCCCTGGGAAGACTAGATAATTTGAAACTGTGCGTAGAGGGAACTCCAATATTTGGGCTGAAAACAGTGAAAAAACTAACACTAAAAAGTATTTAAAAAAAAACTAAAAACTGAATCAGAAGCATAAGAAAAAACGGGTTTAAAGTCTCAAAAGTGATAAACGAAGATCGAGAGAAGCACCACCACTTGGGAACCGATTCATCACCACGACGACACTTCACTAGACAAACACAGATCGATCAATACTATGGGCAGTTTTTACGCGAACCACTCAACACAATTAATTAGTACTATCATACGAATATGCAGAGAAAAAGTAGAAAAATCGAAAATGATCTAAAAAAGCACAGAACGACCGTGCGGACCACAAAAATAAACTTTTTTCTGAATGGAATTGGCAGGTTTTTCAGGGAAATACCCAAAGATGATGGTGTCATAGGAGAGGAAAAGAATAGCGTTCAAGATAGAGCAGAGTTTCATCGAGGTGAAGTTCTGGTTGGAAGCAAATCAATGCGCAGGGTTGGTCGGGTGTATGCGCATCGGTGGTGGATGAGTCATCTGCACACAGGTGACATCGTTCAGATCATACACACACATACACGCACCCGTCCCCCCGTCTCTCCTCCTACTCGTCTTATTTTCTTATTACAAAATCACGACAGATCAGTGCAACCAGAACAGCAGGGCCGCCTTAGCACTCTGTAGACCACAGTAATTTCTTACTTTGTCCTTTTAACGACCAGGTTTCTTCCGCTGAACATGAGCCGTTGCTCTTATGACACGCCCAATTTTTTCCAGCGATCTAAAGAGGAAACTGAAACCCGTCCACGTTCAAATGAAAAATCATGCAACTAGACCGGTCCAAGCACATAGAGTGTTAGCCTTTGACTAAAATTATTTCAACTAAAACAGGAGAGCACCAAAATTCGTCATTCAACTTCCATCCGTAGTCGCACTTTATTCCACAGGCCATTCAGCTATTCAGATTCCTAGACGGCACCTTGGCAAAAAAATTCCTATGCCTAGCAAACAGATCTAACCCGCTCCTAACGGATATTCAACGGATATTTACGGACTGAATAATTTTAACAAATGGGCTTCTACGAAACAGCGGTATCATGTAAATATACAAAGGCAATAAATGTGAAAGGTGAGCAAACGAGTGAACGGATAGCAGAGGTCTGACGTAGGTGCCAATTATACAGCCTCACGCAATGACATGCAATTTTCTTTTTTTTATCTTTTCGTATGCGAATGACATCAGAAGCTTGAACGATAGGCTTAGAAACCCAATGGTACTAAGGAAGACCTCGTTTTTCTTCCACTACGTGCGATGACAAATTCTAATGTGACTGAAAAGGAAAGAAGCATGATGTCAAGAGTCCCGCATTCACTAGCTGTTTGTGAACTGAAAACAAGCTTCTACTTGGAAACGCTACTTAATATGAAAAATAGTTTACATCCAGAGCCTAGTGTAACAGGTTGCGCATTGTAGGCTTTATTTCGCAGTGACCTGACAATTCTTTGTGAAAAACTTTAATTTGAAAACTTAAATCATGATCGGAACATTTTCCTCCTCCCACGTCCGCAAAGGCAGGCTATAAAGACTTCCGTCATTAGAGCTCCGCAGCGCTACATCTACCGAAGCAGACCGAATTCCGTTAAAAACTGCCCTCTATCTCTTACACTTAAGATATACGAAATAAAACAACGAGCAGTCGAATAAATGAAGATTTTAATGGTGGAGCTAGGGCATAGGGAAAAGGGATTCCTCAAAGGCGACATGACCGACTCTTGATAAATGCTGGCATGATATGCTTTACGGAAATACCAAGAGTTTTGATTACTGTTACTGCCCGAGGTTCACTCGTTCACACATGTTTTGATAATGTTTCATCCACTTATCTCTGAAAAGGGTACAAAAAACCACTCCAAGTTTCCTGAGAACAAATCTGGTCCCTAGTCCTTTCTAGCAGCATTCGGAATTATCTCTTACACTTGAGTTTATTCAATTTTAATCCCCAGTAAGCGCAAACATTCTACGGTATACCGGCTGGTGTGCAGATGCTCTCTCTTCCGCACCACTTAGCACTAACTCCAAATTTTGTTCCCTTCCTCCCATTTTCGAACTAATTCCCCTCTGTTCTCGAGGCCGAAACTATCAGTTGATCGCCACGAAACTCCCCACATCATCACACTCACGTAACGAAGCCAGATTTTCTCAAAACCGCTCGGATTTTCCTGGAACTCTGGGAATCTCCTTCCAGGAAACTCATCAGAATGATGTGTTCCTTGAAGGGATTTTAAGGGTTTCAGTAAAACGGCTTCTATTTGAAGATATGAGACGATTGGTCATCATGAGGTGACAGTGTGGATGTTCGTCATCCGTCGCTGACTCAGAGCATTTCTGCTTAGTGCATTCAGAAATCCATCTCACTCTAACGGCGTTCGAGCACGTCACTACTATTCCCATGGCTTGTTAACTGCTCGATAAAAAAGTGCACAGCAGCATTGCTGTTGACGAATGGACTCGTATTGAAAAACACTTCGTATACCCATAGTTGTAAGACGTTTACGATCTCGATAACAAACAGAGCATTCTCGTTCTTAGCGTCATAACTGCCACAAGTTTTCAAAACCAGAAGTAGTACCGATAGGAAAACATGATAACTGAAATTGAGAAAAGAAAAGAAAGACCAAGTCCCAAAGTACTTCTGCATCATGGATAGAAAAAGCGAGAACTGAACGATTCCGAGAGAAGACCCCATTTACGCTGTCAATGACCGCGCTTTTTTTTCAACTGCAATCCCAGCTGTGTTGGCCACAGTTCAGTTTGCTCTGTTTGAACAAGCCTTCCGGACAATCGGAAAGGGCATTTTTATTAGTACTCATTGACTCATTGAAAGTAATTTCGTCTTCATTACCATGGAGACCATTAAAATTCAGCATAAGACATCGAAAACAAATATTGTTACTGATCAAAGCTCGAAAAAACGCTATGCCAATGAAGAAAGAATTCAATGCTTACTTGTTGACGGCTTTTCTGTGAATTTCGGAGTTGCTACCAGTAGCTGAGGAGGTTCCGGAGCCACCGGTGGTGGCACCTGAAGCTTCGCTTTCTTCTGCTTTCGTGCTCTTTTCCTGTTCTTCCGTTTCTTGCGCTGTTCTTCGGCACCCATGTTCACGGGGATGGAGAGGCCAACAGGCTATTTTTACAAGTAGAAGGGGTGACACCTTATGAAGGTGCTGTAGCCGATCAGCAGTTCGAAGAGGTTCGAATATGGCTAGAACGCGCGTCACAGTACTTGTGTTAGTAGCGGAAACGTATTCTGGACAATGGGGACGACGACGAAGAAAACGAAGATGACGACGACGGCAACGACGACGGTAGCGAGGAGTGGGTGGGCAGAAGTAGCGGCGCGGCTTATGCCAAATATGAATCGCGGATTTGCGCCAGTATGCAGGCGAACAGGGAAGTACACTGCTCCGTAGAGACGCAGACCCGCTCTATTGAAAACACTCGCGGCAGCGCACGATCGATGCCGATGAGTCACCACCCCGCCTGCATCGTCGCTCTCACACTCAAGTAATGCCCCCCTCTCGTCTTTGGGATGTCCTCGGGGCGCGCGAGCCGTGATTTTAACGACCTTCAAGGGTGGGGGGAGTTAGGGGGTTGTGGGTGAGAATGGCACGAAGTACTGGTTTCAATCCACCCACCAGATATGCATCAGAACAGATGATTCCTATCGATGGCTAAGGATTCCCTTGGCTTCCGAAGACATCATCGCACTCGTATCTTCCAAAGTACAGCGTTAGAGGGATGAGTAGTCCAGTAATAAGATTTGCTCGTCCCGCACCTCCACTCCACTCAATTACCCGACCATTCGGATGTACAAGTGATTGGCGTCGTATAGTTGTGGTGAGTCCAAGGTAAACAGAAAATAGACCTAACGTCAATATGAACATCATAAATAGATTCGATCACATACATTAAATAGCTTGTCTAGTAGAAAATCAAGAAAAACTACATTATCTTGCCTAGTACCTCCAAGAAGGCTCTTCACCGTGTAGAACCATTAAATAAGAGAAAAAGTCATTCCTATGCGAGGACCTTTCTCTCCAACAGTGGTGAGAATGACTGTGGCTGAGGCCTGACAACTGGGTCACTGCAACCAAGAGGTTTGGTGTTCAAAATCTCAAGAATTTCTAGGATATATTCTACAGAAGGTTGACCCGAAATAAAATGAGCTTTCTAAGTAACATGAAGCTTCCTATAGCTTCCTATCGCCTTAAAATTTAAGAACTGGACTTCAAAATTTCCGGCAAAGGACTTCCTTGGCCGAATTGGGAACAAAGTCACCAAAATCGATGATATTCGGAACCTCTTAGCACTTTCCTTCAAGTGACGTTCAAGTGACGTTAGACCACCTATGAAGATATCGGAAGCGAATGAAGAATTGACGGCTATCCATAACAGCCTTATGTTCCCCTCTGGTTTCGACTCCCAGTCATTCTCGATACCCGTCACTGTTATCAAGTGACACCACCTCCATCTGTCAACGCTGTTTCATGATCCTGTTTTTTTCGTTCAAGCCACAAATAAAAGGAGACAGATAACACGATTGTTATCAGTACTGCTTCAGTGAATACTTAACCACAAAATGCACTTTCATTTCTCCAACAGGCTTGAATACAAGGTGATGTCACCCGGTGCAGCTTAAGGTTCTAGCAAGGTCAATAGCTCTATCTATTCCTTTAACTAGCCGAAGAATTTCATTCATCTTGGAAAGTTCTGTTTGACACTGACTTGTACTTAGCGAGTTTTTATGGGAGCTGGTAGAAGATTGCAACGAAAAACACTACTGGAAAGAGTTTCTAGAAAAAAAAAAAAAACCACGGCCACAAATATACCGCCGCTCACATCAAGTCTGTATCGGTTGAAGTCTTGAAGAAGACATCTCGGTCAAGAATAGAGGCTGATTAAAGCCAACCAACGCATAGCAACGAGGCCATATGTAACTGACGATTCAAACGATTCACTGCCAACGACTACCATTACCATGGTATTCGTTGGATTGGCATCAATGGCTGTCTCTGCCTGGCACTACCCGAAACTATTGAAAAATTGTTATGCGTTCATAAGCTTAGTTGACCTCTGGGAGTTAGTCTTTCCCAGAGTGGCTCAACTTAGTACAAACCGGGATAAGAGAAACTATAGATAGGGAAGAAGATTTGTGACGAAAACTTAAAGTAAACCAAAATTTCAAATGAGTTGACAAATGTTAGAAGGGCTCACACACTGAGCCAGCTAACATTTCCCGAGAAAACTTCAATCACGAAAACACAACTCAATCTCCTGACTGAGACGGCTTTGAACTGAAAAACGAGAAATCTATCATAAAACGATTACGGACTGCCTTATGTAGCTGCTAGCTAACAAAAGAACTGCACTAGCAAAGCAAACCAGAAGCTCGCCACAAGAATATGGCCCATTTAAAAAAGAGCCACGAAAAAATCCCAGAAGACAGAAATTAATCTTCCCTTTGTACTTGTCGAGGCGACATCCTCAAATTGGAGAGATATTTACACACTTGAGAGACTCAGAACTGAGTGGAATAGTTGACAGATTTAGCCATCTGAGCCTAAGCCTAGAATCTGCCCTATCTTATACATTCTAAGCTCTCACACCTTTAATTGGGGCCAGAACTTTCCAAGAAGTCATCCAAGCGTCATGTGCCCTGTATGAGTAATCTCGAGAAAAAATCACGTCATTTCAGTCCAAAACCGAATAGAATAATCCGTTCACGATTATCAGCCTTCGCACATGTTTTTGTCTAAAACCTCGCAATAAATCGCCCATGAATTAAGAGATTAATGAGTCATACGGAGAAGTATATGAGAAGAATGACAGAAATATGTCCTGGACATTTCTAGAGGAACTGAATGAACTATAGAGGGAAAGGACGCGAAGGAAACTGAAACAATGGGCAACTTTGGACGAGTTGCTTCATTGGATTGGCATCATCACTAGGGAAGAGGTTGATTGGATTAGTCAGGAAAGAACTTGCACAGCAAATACGGACATCGCTCAACGGACATCCCCACACAAGTTAGCACCAATAGCATCAATAGCTCCCGATTACCACTCATAAACATACATATGTCCGAGCATAACTTGCCGGATGCATGGGACGAGCTAAAGGCTGCAGTAGTTCTAGACCAAAAGAGGCCTCTGTCACGGATCATTACTGCCCATAGACAGCCTCAGGCGATTCTCAGCCAAGACATATTAAGGCTTGACCTTGTGAAGCCAACAAGCTTATGTGTTCTCAATAGAAATCGACAGTATATAGCAAAGCCAAATTTTTTCCCTATTCAAACAAGATTTAGAAAAAAGTTTTCCTCAACTGGTTTTTACAATTTTTAACCAGTGAAGTTTCTCCAAAAAAGCTTCTATTTGATTATCTTTTTCATTGAAATGCGATAACGCCTACAAGCATGTATGAGTCAAACCTTCGAGTTCTTTGCCTGCTTTCTGAAAGAGAATTTTGACTATCTTCACATGCCTTCAGTGTTTTTGTGTTGGTCGAAAGGGATGCAGACATGCAAAAACTGTGGCCGTCCTTTCATCTTAATATCCCATACGGACACCCAATGTGGTGTTGAAAAACCAGATCCACGTGGTAGTACTCGGTTTTTCGAAACTAAATCTGAATTTCAGCTATGGCATCCATTAAGAGAGCACTCGAACTCATATATTTCAATCGAAGAAAAACTAAAACCATAACTAAAACGGTGCTCGTCTAAACCTACAGCCGTCTTCCCCTTGCCACAATAATATTCAATGTTTTTCAAAGTTTTCTCGGAGCCTACACTTTGGAATATCCATGCTGCTTTTTCTGAGAAAATAGGGACATTTCTGTATCCATTCCTCCCTAAATGTACTTTCACATCTCCGGTCCATAAAAAAAGAATTGGAGACGCAGAACGAATAAACGACTCTACCATCTGTGGAAAGAACTTTCGGGGAACAGCGAAGCTTCCTGTGTTCATAAACTCACTTTGATACTTGTGGACGTGTAACCACTTCAAAGATATTTGAATTAACACTTGGGAGAAGTATTAGCAATACGAAATTATCGATTCGACAGGTCTACAAGATCAATCATTTAGTCCGCTTACAAAACAAGTATAACTAGGGGTAAGTGGTGGGCAAAGCGTAGACAGTTGGCCGAGTAAAACAAACGAAGCATTCAACCGAAAAGGGCATATGCAGACAAAAGATGTAGTTACAACTAAACCACAGCTGAACGAGAAGCTTTTAAGGCAACGGAAATGAAGGCTTGATAAGTCAGCTATACTCAGGAGACGGTAATGGCCATGGGAAACGAACGCGAGGGCATTAAGAGACGAGGACGCGACACATTTGATCCAACATCCCCAGCGTATTCAAATTTCAAAATGACAGCAAAATGGGTCTAGGCGACATGCTGGCTTGGGATAGAACGTCGAGTAAAATGATATCGTGGGACGATTTCCAAGAAAAAAAAACATTGAAGAAATGAAAAGCTCTTTTCTACTCCTTGGAGCTTTCTTTGTACTATTTGCACAGCCATTGGAAATGTGTTATGGTATAAGAAAAGAACAAAAAATTCTGAGAAAATATAACTGCATTAGACCTCAAACTGCTGTGGTCGTTTACACTTGAAAGCAACTCTCACCTTCCAAGATTTGAATCTTCCGGAATACATTTGTACATTCCAATTGGTCACGAAGGTGTCGAACAATTTTCGCTGGGTTTTCTCCACAACCACCAGTTGATATCCTATAAGTATAATTATTCAATATCTATTTTTGAGCAAAAACTTGAATTGCATAGGATACGGATAGTACTCGGCCCGATTAAAAGCTAGTTACCAGATATGTAGGAGCATGAGCATGTAACATGAGTACAACTTTTCCGAAAGCTGCTCTTTCAGGCCAAACGTGAGGACCACACTAATATTTTATAGCTCAACTTGACCAAACACAGTTGGAATGGGAAAAAATGCAAGACAGCACATAGTTCTCCGTTCAGATCAGACTGTTGGAGTAATGAACATAGATTGTTCGCTGCATCATATCTTGAACACTTGCTTCGGCTTAATTCTACAAAACTCTTTAACAGTCTGACAGCTTACCTTCTTTTTGAGCAGAATCGTGCAGCCGGTTGCTTCTCCGGCTGCTCGTCCGTGTATAGCACAACGTCAACCATACCGTTGCCAAATTCACTGCAACTAGCCGATGCACGTAGTTGATTCGCTAGACGTACGTGGTCGACCTGAATAGGTTTGTTTCCCGAATAGTTATCGCCGTCAATGTCATGAGTAGTAGCCACTGATGACTAAATGAATAAGAACTACTGTGCAAACAACTTCGCTGTATTTATAACGAACACAGCTCGAGGGTAACGACTTCTGCCTTAACCCACAACTCTACACAAAAAGAACTGTTCAGGCTATCCTTGCATAAAAAGATTAGTTGAGAAAAGATGAATTGCTCTGAGCTGGAGAAACCTCTTCGTACCCGTTTGTACTAGGTTACGGTAACAATTACCTACGAGGCACAATGACCAAAAAACCACAAATGAATCACCGCATGAATGAAATAGCTACGTTTTCATGGCAGAAAAAGACCTCCTGCCAGTGAGTCACATCGCGAACAGGGTCAGTTTAAACGAGCCTTCTAAGCTACGGAGAAAAAAGCCCGTAACCATGAGTCGCTGACATTCCTCATCAAAATTTATTACGACGGCAGGTTCTCAAAGGAAAAGGACTATAGCGCCACCCTTAATTACGGCTTTAAAACATGCATATGTCGTACAGAATTACTGATAGAAGAGGGTTGTTTATCTAGTCCACTATTTCCAGTCAATTTCCATATCACAGGAGGTAATGTGCTTTCCCTCTAGGGCTTGCAAGCCGCTCTATAAACTGAGCTTTTATTAGCCCCTTTCTAAATGGTATCAATTAATAAACTCCAGTAGAACGGACAGCTTGGTTGGGCAGTGTAACACCTATCCAAGATTGGTTCCCAAGACTATGTACATGGTAGCTGTGCCTTGATCATTCTGGCCCCAATTACAAAACCTGTTCAACCATCAGAACCATAGGTTATCGAGCTGGCAGTAAGTTAACTCAGATGCCCCTTAACACTTATTCAAAAACAGACAGCCAATGTTGTAACTTAAAATGAGTTGGCAAGACCCGAAGTGAGAATGCACGAATGATTTTTCACCTAAAGTCATTTTACAAGCAAGTACTGCGTTGCACAACTATTCGAAAACTACCGGCCACATTGACGCCTTCGAATACTAAGGCAACTTTCCGAAAAAATCCAAATCCTAAGAAGCCAAAATCAGCTCACCAGACGGTAGGAATACATTACTGAGCCGAAGTGATCCTCAGTATGACATTAACATAACTCAAAGGAAATTGGATTTGCTTGCCACCAAGTGGCAATGACTCAGAAAAACACTTCACTCTGAATGGCTAGTATCGGATAGAGAGCCGAACAATCCCCGTTATGAAAAGAACTACGGTAGAAGTGATTCAGTGAGTCCGAAGTACATGAGTCAGCGTTGAGGATGTGACTCAAAACCGTTTGGGACGACAAAAGCGGTTCCACATCGGTTCGAAACCTTGGAATACGCTCGCAAACTGAACATTGATAAAAATACTGACTGTATCCTAGAAGAAGAAAACAGTACGGCACAGTAATGCGGCAAACATCATAACTTACAGAACCCTGTCAAACACTCGGAGTTTTTTTAAAATAAAACTCAAAAAAGAAAACAAGAGAGAAGGAAACCCAGGCTCTACAAAGTCTCCATCTCTACTATGCACTTCCCCTACTTCATACTTTTAAAGCACTTCGTATTCCGTGAATCTTTTTACTAACTCGGTAGCTTTGTGTCAGCGGTACCCACAAGAGTAAGGAGGAATCGATTACATGGTGGGAAGCGCGTGACAGCACAGAAGAACTTAGTACGGTCATTTTATAAGAACTATTACACTCTATGAATCAATCTAGTGATAACCGCACCCGTCCGCCAACTTAGGAAAAGTTGTTGCCCTTGGTGGGAAGGAACGAGAAGAATTAACAACGCTAGAGAAGAAATCCAACAACGTTAGTGAAGTGAAGTTGGAAGGCAACCGGATTGGGAGATCAGGACGATACCACTATGAACGTAAAACTGAGTGCAGCATGCGAACAAACCGCCTATTGATGACACACCCAGTTGAGTCCGGTTCGACCCCGCCCTCAATGAGCTTGCGAGAGTGGTCAGTGAATGACATGAAAGCGATGAGTCAGCATAGATGAAAGATCCGCAGATGGTCATCAATGGCCTGGAATCGAGCCAACAGACCAGTCGTTGAGGAATAGTAACTGAATGACTCATAGACGAAAATCACGACACGATCACCTGAATGAGTAAGCAGCAACCTTACACCAAACATACCTAACCAGCCAGTTGCGGAAGAAATGCTTTAAACCTTTCCGGCCTGACTTTAACATTACGCCCATCATCCAAGTGCACTGGTACCAACAATATATTCTCCTAGGTTACGACTTTCAAGTGCTACACGAGGTTGAGGCTTAATGAGAGCAAGCCAAACGAACTTCGGGATACTTCGCTTATTGATTATGCCAGCACTTTCAAGAACATGGAGAAACTGAATCCACGGGATTGGGAAAATTGTTCTAGAGGAACTTGATTCCATCCATCGTTCCATGCGAAGATTGATCGTAACAGAAAATTAAGTAAAAAAAGATCAACTGGGTAATACAGAGCAAGGACTGACAGTCGGTGACAGGTGAACCAACAGCCACCATCCAATGATCAAATGGATAACTGGAATAACCTACAGAAACCACCACAAACTCATAGGAAGCTGAATGCATGGCGCACCTTGAAGGAGGCTAATTAGATCTGTCCAATCCATTTCTTAATTTTCAAAAAACGAATGGCCAAACCGAAAAAGGGAAGAAAAACGATGAAGAGATTAAACAAGTCAATAAGAATGATTCAATAAACTATTGGAATGTCGAGAATTCAGACCTTTCCGGAAAGTTTAAAATTATTAGTCATATCACTTTGCAGACTAGAACACTGCTGTCCTTCCAGGAAAATGTTTAGTAAAAAACACGCATGACCTTCTCAATGCATTACGCCACATTTCCTTGTAGAAATTTGTTAACACCTCTCTTTCATCTCTCATCGAAAGTGTTCTAGGCTCAAAGGCTTGTATGTTCAATGGCGAACCCATTACCCAACAAACTTACCGATTCGCAAGCGATGAAGAAAAGATTTCTGGAAACCTTATCAATTTTATATTTCGAGAAGCACACATGAGAATTTCCACTGCACTACCATCTACTCGATATCTGGGGTAAGCCATCTCAAATTTGTATTCCTAAAGAGTTTATTCCTCTTATGACTCATGTATAACGACAATGATTAAAAATGGGACTTGAAAATGTTTTCTTAAGCTGCCCTTGGCGCAACACCAAAAATAGGGCGATGGGCGTAAACACATTGCTATCAAATTTCAAAACTTCATCCATAGACTGACTCATCATTTACTATTCTTGACCCCGCCGTCCTGGTAGTCTTGTACTCCAGCTAGTACCAAGCGAATGGTCGTTCAGGCCTTTACTGCAATCACAAGACTCTCACTTAGTATTACCATTTGCAAATGAGTAATACATCACAAATCACTAGCGACATGTGAACACCACTTTCACACGTACCCCATGTTTTCCCGCACTACATCATAATCCTGTGACGGCTAAATCACTACATAGTGCCCGTTGAGAACTCGACCAACGAGAACGATGGTATTATTTACATAGAGCAGTGCCAATGGGAAGATACCGTAACCCAACATTGAACGTTCTATCTCATAGAACACTCAAGTTGTTACATGTCTGTCTGTACCTTAGGTTGAGCATGACCGTTCGAAATATGAAAAAACATAACTCAAACGAAACGATCAAGAAAAATAATGAAAGGTAACTCGAAATAGCTTCTAGGCTCGGAAGAAATTAGTCTCTCAACGTATTTTGCAGGATGACTCAGCAAAACGGAAAACATAGCATCAGGGAACTTTTTAAAGTCAAGAATGTTCAGCTGGATCAAAAAAAAAAACGAAGAAATATGGTGAAAACCTATAACAAACGAAGTCGATTCTAATGAATTGTACATCAAAAGTAACCTTGTTCTCTAGAAGGCGTCGCTGAAGTAACTTCGAATAGAATGGGTTTGTTGCACGACGTATATGCGATTGCTTGAATTCGGTTAGGCATCGACAGTCAACGATAAGCTGAAAGAAAATTCCATAGGATTGGCTATTTCGTCGTGTTAGTAAACCGCTAATATCATGATTAAATTGACAAAGACGATAACATGTGCAAGGGGTCAGCCAATTTCTCAAGAGATAAGATCACGAGTTTAAGAGATGGCAAATGATGGAACCATACCGTATCATTACCCTAAAACAAGGGTGCGGTGATGAACGGGTGCCTAGCTAATGACAATAGCGAAGAAGATTCTTGCTGAAAATCAGCTGGCTCTCCTCCTGAAGGAAGCTGAAGAGAGAATTATGCAGAGATGGCATTTAAGAGGATACGCAAACAAGAAGGACAACGTCTAGAATCATTTTCCTCAAAAGAGTAGATTATAAGAGAAGATCTACGGAAGCAAATACTGCTCATACAAGAAGGTTGTGGTAAAGTCACAACTAGTGCAGAAAATTATGAAAAAGTGATGATTTCCACGATTTTGAAGAATGTCGGCTTACTTCCAAATTTTCCATAGAAGAATATGGCAAAAAATTAGTGTGAAACAATGAACCGAATATAATGAAAAGCTAATTTGATCCGGAAAAGAACGATATGTTAATGCCACCAATTAAAATATGATTATATGAAATAAAGCTTACAGTTGTTGTGTCGGCATTACGAACGATAGCTGCCAGAGAAGCTGCCGAGATCTCCATCCCGCCTAGCAATACTGTCATTCCCTAAATGAAACCGTACATAAGTGAAAATAACATCGACGAACTGCAATTAATGTTACGCCAACAATCTTTGTTATGTTTGCATAAGTTCTTCATAACAATAGAATCGTAGTTGCGCAATATTCACTTTCCTACATCACAATTGTGAAATCTCCTAGGAGCCGGCTGAGAATTGTTGAGGAATTGAAGATATAATTTAGAAACCGAATTAAAGTGCATTTCCTTCTAGTTTACTCTGAACATGTGGTTTGCAGGAATGTCGAATGAACAGAAAATCAGCAGCATAGCAACAGAAGAGGGTGAATCAAATCAAAGATAACCACATTGATAGCGTCAATCAGCTGCCCCTTATAAGAACCACACAATCTAATCATCGTTAAGATGATGTCATGGTTTGGACCTTTAAATAACCTCGCGCGAACACGCCAACAACAAAGAGCAATCAGCTGAACTTTCACAACGCGAAAAGACATAATCATGGAGTGAGTAAGTGGGTGACGTCATATTCACGGCAACAATTACATGGTTCTGGAACGAAAACACGTGAATATAATGCCTGAGTGAATTGGGACTGTATAGGATTTACCCCGTAGTGAAAGATTCGTGAAAGAATGATGCACTCTGAGTAAAACGACATTAAATAGGGCTGACAGGCGCAAAACATTGGCATATAAAGACCTACCGTATTGCACATAACAACCAACTACAAGTTAGGATTAAAAATAAACTTCTCTAGCTACTTTATCACTAAGATCACTTTGTTATCAACAGGTAACATAAAGTGGTGAAACATGGAACCAATACACGAATAGCAGCAATTTTTAGAAACCATAGGGGTGCCGTAACAAGTTCAAGGTATAAACATAGCGAATGCTGGAGAAAAAGTGAAGTTTAATGTTCATAACATGCATTACCAAAAGAAATGCTGCTGTAAAATAGAGGATTTCGTAATACTTCGTAGTAGTTCAATACAAAGAAGGCGGACTCCGAAAATGGAACACATCGATTCGCTGTGAACTACGAATGGGAAGTACTGCCTGCCCTGCCATAAATTCCTTACGTGACGATAAGACCTTTTTTGGGCAAGCCATCGCAATAATTCTTTATATAGGTGAAGTTGTTTATCAGGAGACTCGAAAAGATAAGTAAACAAAAGCATAACTTCGTCATATCTTTTTGTCACCAAAGCGCCCATATCAGAAGGGTCAACAGTTGTCGCCAAATAAATGGCAGGAAGGGAATTTTGAAATTGAACACCTGCGGAGGAGCTGCACGAAGAAACGGGAGAAAGGTCACAGTGCCATGGGTTAGTTCTTTGTCGGTCTGGATGGTTAATGTCTGATGCGACGACAAAAGCACAAAAACGTTCATCCTTGGTATGCGAAACTATCGCACAGGTCAAATCTCTTTCCAAATTCAACGATTCTGAAGGCGAGTCAAATGCACTGGCGTATACCAAAACCGGTGAGATCAACTCCAAACACTTTGTTCTTTGTCTTTTATGATTCCAAAAATTTGCTGCCTCATTCGAGGAAATGTAAATGAGAAGGGGTACGGAGGGCCGGGGGCCGCTCTGTGGAACGGATAAAAGGGAAAATTCATGACTGACACCTGATTCCGATAGTTAACCGGCCGTTGGTTCTAGTTCCAACGCTAGTTGTGACGTAACCACCAAGTAACGGTCGACCTTCCAACCAGTTGGCTTGCCCAATACATTTTTCTGATGTTCGTAAATGGGCCAGGATTAGAATATAAGTTTTGGAAGTTTGATTATGTAGTAGACTGAAACACGCTGTCCGCTAAGTACTGTTGCATTTTATTCCACCATGAAGTCACGGTAGGAACCGGTTTCCGTCCTAAATTTTCACAATTGTGTGCACGTGGAGGCGCACGGACACGATCTTTTTCTAAGGCGCCACTGATTCTGAAGCTTTTCTGCTTGTCCGAGACCACATTACGAAGTACAAATAAGCAAGTAAGAGCGACATTCATGAGAAAAAAGGTGTTCAAATAAGCTGAATACATAATCTATACAATCCGTGATCAGTGGTATGTGCTTCAACGTAGGAGGTTTCGTAACACCACTGAACAGTGCGATTTCGAAACCGCATCCATGCGAAGCCGTTATTTATGAAACCATCGGAAATGTGCTTAGAAAGATTCAGTGAACATTACAACAGGGAAAGAATGTTTTAAGAAAAAGGTCGACTGCAATGAAACCACCAGTTTTTGTTATAACAATAATTTTGCATCGAAAATTCCCGACTGCAAAATGGAATCACTTAAAATGGCATAACTGTGAAAGAATAAGAGAAATAGAGCGAAAATACTGAATTAAGCTTTGGAGTTAAACTTAGCGAGCTTGTGCATATTCTAACTTTGCCTCTTATTGGAAATGGAAACGAAGAAAAAACGGAGAACCCGCAAAATCGTATGCCTTAGCAGATTAGCAAGGAAAATCGAAACAACAGATGTTAGGGAGCCAGCTGTAGATAACATCAAAGAACTACGATTCGAATCCTTCCTAGACTAAACCTTTTTGTCCGTAAGGTGCTAAACATTGCGAGTTGACCGAAAGGAAACTGTAGGAAAGAAAACTGTGGACTGCTCCTTTACTTGGTTGCAACATACCGTAGGAAAAGGCTGGCAAAGAGGGGCAAAATATTATGCGAACTACTAAATTTCAGATAAGTAATTACATCTGTCACGCGCAGGAATTCAAAAGAATAGAAACTCTACTTGAACAAAACAAGTCGGAAACTGTTCAGGATTTCCGGCTCTATGGGATAAACGGGTTTAACTTACATTCAGAAATCACGTCATTTAATTATGGCATGAAAAACGGAGGTAATGCCATGCACACTCCAGAATAATCCACATATAGAGATAAAAATTTAGAGAAATTAAAATAGATGAGCGAAAAGACAATACATAAGGCACAAAACCTTGCTAGGAAGCCCTAAAAAATCTAAAAGGAAAATAATAATGAGGATTTCAAAGCAAAAGACAAGAGATCTTGGCGAAGATGGCTGCAAATTGCATTGATATACCGCTATCGTAGTGATGTTTTGACGACGTCCCTCCCATTTAAACGCCGCGCAGCAGGTGAGTATTGTTTACAAGGAAGTGGAACTTCTTTATAAAGTGACGTGACAAAGGTTCACGACCACGATTTGTTACAATAAATGAAGTGAGAAGACTATATATAGAGGAAACAATTCGTAATTGCACGTAGTCAATTCACAGATCTAAGAGAAAATGTCGAAATTCTCGATGACTCACGAAAAAGTCAGTATTTCGCAAAATTCTTCCAGATAGACTCCAAGTTATTCAAGATATAAACTTCACGAGGAACTTCAATAAACATACACAGAAATGTCCAATACCCAATGAGTTCATCGTTTTAAAAACCATAACAGCAGCAAATGGTCAAGCGACGACGGCAACGAATACGGTAGGCATTGAGGGATTGGGGGTTGAAATTCAAATAGTATTTCAAACGGTGCTGAAGAAAAAGTTCTGAGTGGCTGTGAAACGAAGTGCTAAGTCGTAGATTTGTCGTAAGTACTCGTGATCGAAGTCGTTGTAAACTAATTTAAATGAACATAGCATTATTAATAGCTCTGATTTCCAGTTGCATCTCATAAAATCTTTGAACACCCTCAATACACTCTTTTTGATCAAGGTTATGAAGGTGTAGATTAAGAAGTGGCTCGTTTGGGAACGTCGTGAGAGGCCTATTTCAAAACCGTGCAATACTTGTTGCACTTGGTGCTCAACGATCAGAAAATTCAATGGAACAGATTATTTAAGCTTACCTAGCCATTTTTGCTGTTACAGCTGATGATTGGACTGATTGAATATTGATCGATAGCCGTGCAATGGTCTGATGATGGTTGCAGAATGAATCGTGGGGTGCCGGTGGACTAGCTGAGCGACACCACACACAAAACGCTCACACCGAAGCCATTGTTTGACGTACTCCTCGAACTCGTACACTGCCTCGCCAAGTACGCGACGCGTCTGCGATTCCGCTCTGGGCGTTGCGTCTTGCCAGCCCCGCCCATGATGTCATAATGATGTCATTGCGAAATACTGAACGGATTTCCAAGTTATTAGAAGTCTGGAGGCTGAAAAGCGTCACTGATTTCATCACTTGAGTGATAAAGTGACGTCATTCATCCTATATGGGAGTGCAACATGCTCTCAGAATTCATCTCCCTTTCGTAATCGTGTAATCTTTTCCTGGATAAAACTCCTACCCAGAAGGCACTTGGAGATTTCCTGTTCCGGCAAAAGAGCCTTAATCCGGATCATCCGAGCTGTGGGAACTAACTATCATTCAAGGGATCCAAACAACTGAATGAATGTAGTCCTAAATCTAAGTTGTCTACCGACCGCAACACTACCTTGCACCTTTACCATTGTCAGTATATCCTCCGATAAAAACCTTTTTCATGGCCCCATGAAGAATTCCGATAACTGGGGTGTGAGTAAAGGGGGCTCGAGATAAGAGCTGTTGACTTGATGTCACGCGGCGGGCCCGGTTTGCTCGTGATAAAGTCAAGGGGAACTCATGATAGCGGCTTATTCTTCTTATCAAACCATGACAAGTCCATTTCTCCATAAAGCCAAAAGAACACTTCCAAAACGATGGTCCCCTGATAAGAGCCACATGCGCTTGTTTCCAATATTTTTCAATTTGTTTTTGAAATATTTCCATAAAAACGATACAGAAATTTCTAGTAGCAAATAAGGCTTTTCTAATCCATTGAACTGACACAGAGCATCTAGTAAATCTCTCTCATCAGTTCTTTCGAATGAACTGAAGATGATGAGAATACCTACACTTCGTGAAGGTTACATTGATTGAGGGCCCAAGAAGGAATTGGAAATCGGAACAGTAATTTTAAGATTTAGAAAAAAGCTTTATCTGTAACGCTCATCCCCATTACTAACCAAGGAAGCCACTACGAGTAACCCCAAGAAAGTTGGTTGGAGTGATCAAGAGGGGCCTCATCGAGACCGCAGTAAGGCAGGAAAGTCGAAGAAGCTAGCGACAGCCCGCGAGAACAGCGGACTTGAGGGGGACTGACGCTAGGGAGAAGAAGAAGGTTCTGATTGTTAACCGATTCTAGCCAAAGTTTCGGTAAAAGGATGAACTCGACTAGAATTTCCCCAAAATAATCATGCAAAGCTTCCCTTTGTTGTTTTTGAAACCTCCGAAACAACCTCTCACAGGAAAGGTTCGGAATTTGGTCTTCTTGGCTCGTGATTAATCCTGAGCAATTCCTACCTGAATTGAAGAAGTTGTGCTGCCGAAGAGAAATAATAGTGCTCCACGGTGTGGGGTCCTCTGGTAGTAGTATAGTAGGACACCACAGCTGACAATCAACAATGAACAACCGCTAAGTGGCTTCAGCTGGGGCTCAGCTGAGAAGAGAATGAGTTGAATGGTTTCAGTAGTTAATATTTCCAACAGCAAACCAAGCCCGGTTAGAGATCACAATTCTTTATGCGATTAAAATAAATTCCAACTAAGTAACTTATTGTTGTTGTCGAAAACTTCTCAGAAAACTCAGAAAACACTATTAAGAACAACCACAGCGAAAAGAATTTAAGAAAAAATTATAATCCTCAAAAATTCAGGGAGTCCAGAAGTCTTTGACGTTAATCGCTCCGGTTTTTGGTATGCGCCCTGCATTCAACATCCTTCAGAATTTTAGTGGCTCTTTGAAGGCGTATGTGGCCTACACTATGACTTGCAAAGGCTTTATACGTCAGCACTTTTATCTTTCCATATAAATCTGGTACCAATCAAACGACTCCAAAGAGATGAAAGGCTCGATTGACCTGAGCGAGTATGGAGCAGGGATACGATTCCTGGATCATCTATGATAGCGCCTTGCCGCTTCACCACCTTCGCCCCCCCCCCCCTCCCCCCTTTGGAACTTCAAAGGCCGGGATAATTAAGGTTTAACTTTAGTATTTAAATTTACATTTACAGTATGGCACCTTTTGACTCCAAACTGCCGTTAAACTTTTTTTGCCTTACGAAAATTTTTATTTAGTGAGCAGTTTCGTGTAAGGGCTAACCTAGTATCTAGGTGAACCTTTTTTTCAAATTTTCGAAAACTTTTGAGGAAAGCTAGGGCTTGCCGTGAAAATAAATTCCAGGACAGTAGTGAAATGATTTAGAGGTTTCAGCAAGCATTTAGTTCCAGTTGTTGAATAGTGCTCGCTTGAATAATAATGGTCATCCTCAGATGTTGACTATTCAGTACTAAAAGTACATACGCTGACACATCGCCGCTATACTGTAATGCCCTCATTTCAACCTTGCCACTTGTTGACAACCACTTTTCACTGGTGCTGTTCATTCTGGAGGAAAATAATGAAATGCTAACATTTGTTGATTATAGACAAATTTAATCAATAATCCTAGCAATTGCGATCCATATGGAAATGGTAATGCAGACTGAAATTTAAAGTTGTAGACAGTTGAGGAAGTAGTGAGCAAAAAAGAAATTAAATTTTGGCTAAAGAAGAGCACAGAAAATGAAAAACATTGGTTCCAAACAACTGGTGGTGTATTGGTAAGCTGCACACTATCATACGCACACGGACACGGGTTCGAATCTTGGATCGATATCCGCCTGGGCCAACCAAGCCTTCCATCTCTCCAGGATCGGTTATTTGGTACTAGACTTGTCTGGGAGGATAAAAGCTTCGACTTGGACATCGGCTGGCCACCACAAGTCGTTTTTAATCTGCATTCGAATTCAAAGCGTCCCTACAATTTTGAATGGAAGTCGGATGCAAGGCGTATCCCGCAAAATGGGATCTAAAACCGTCTTAAACTTTGGTCATCTCCCTTTCAAACGTCTAAGAAATTTAAAAATGCATGATTTTTTGGGCAGCGAAATTCCTCTTATAAAAGGTAAAGATGATAGTTGAAAATAGGTTGCACAGAACCTGTTGAGAAGCGAAAGAGCCCCACATCACCACATATTTCTCACGGCGTCCTTTTGCAATAAAGACGATCATAAACCATTAAAGTGTAATGTGGACGACTACGCCGTAAAACAATTAAATGCCAATCTTTGACTCTCAGGAGAGATCCGTGCCGACTCGTAAATAGTAATTCGAGAGTAGCAGGTAAATCCGGATGTCTTCAGCTATCTTCTCTTCTCTTTCTTCTATGAATCAGCTTCTATGAGAAGTGACCTTGAAAGAACTTGTCCTTTAAATGAAAAGCAGCTCTGCTCGTTGAGATCAACTTGCTCGCGCAATTACGACTACGCTAATAATACTAGGTTTACGCCGAGCAGTAAACCAAAAGGCTTAATTAGCGTGTATTAGCCGGAATTAACCAAACAGCGGCCATTCCCCGATGAGACAACTTTCAAAGATCTTCAGATTGCACTAGGAATAATGTGCTCTATTGCAGGTTGCACGTTGCGTTGCGTTTGCGTCGCGGTGAGGGCATTTTTCTACTGTTTTTACAATGTTCGAACCAGCTTATTCCACTAATTTGTGATATCCATAGATAACTTTATTTCCTTTCATAAATTTGAATCGTCAAAGCTAATTTAGTAAGTAGCTGTATCAGATTTTGCTCTTTCAGGCATTTATTTTCATTCGCATTTAATGAGCCATCCGCCGAAGGCAAAAAGTGGGTTCTCTTTCGAAACCATTTGTTTAGTTAGCCATACATATAAAAAGTTAAACGTGGTCATATAACCAGCTTAACATAAACAGTACTTCCAGATGATCAGATCAATAATGATTTTCAACAGCCGCTTGAAACCAAGGTAAATTCTTAGCTAGCAAGCTGGGAAACATCAATTTGTGTTTGGTCTAAAGCCTACAGGATTAATTCTAGGTTTTTTTTAGGTGTACTACTATCTAGATGACGATACGACTCCATTTGTATCAGTTCTTCCTGTACCTCCGGATTTGGCCACTCTTAGAGATTTCAAAAAAGTGTTCACTAAAAAAGGATTCAAATACTTCTGCAAGGGTTTGGACGCCGACATAAAACGGTACGTATAGTTAACGCCCAACTGGTCTGTGTTCAGGATGCAGATTGTTTCATAATTTGTCCTGCCCATTTGTGGGTAATAGTGTAAGTAAAAGAAGCAGAGCAGCGCAGCATAGCATATTTTTTTGTGCAACGCATTATTGTGTACCTTTGGAGACTTCTGGCTTGCTTATAGTTACTCGCTGCCTAGTCGAACAGTCGATTGATATCGTAAATGATGTGAACCTAAAAAGCACATGCTAGCAGGCGTTGTTTTTTGTTACGTTTGTCGCTCGCAACTTATTCAAAGGGCCATTGTACAAGAGACATCATTGGAGGAGATTCTCTTCATAGAAGTGCCTGCTCTCTGAAAGGGTGTGGGATACTGAGCTATATCTCTTCATAGGTTTTCCCCTTAAAAAGAGGCTCTATAGCTGGCTCCCAAAAGCCCTGTCGTCGTTGGCTCCCGTGAACTGTTGAAGAATGTTTCGAACCTTATCTATTTCTCCCACTTCGATATTGTTATGCCTTCCACCAGCTTGTGAGCTCCGTTCACATTTTATGTCCATTGACTCATTTGTGTTCAACACATTTGGAAGAGGAGTCTTTGTAGTATGTGAGAGGTTTCCATACATTATGCCCCTTCGGTATTTTGATGAATGACTCAACTTAATCCAGATAAAGTGCTATTTACCACTTTTTCTCCATAAATTTTTTCCAGTGAGGTGAAAATAGAACTCACCGATGATTCTTCCTCTCTGAAGCGCTCATCGAATGGCCTGTTCGAGTTATTTCTGCACAGTTGTGGTGGTGCTGGTGCGGTACCACGTTCCGGAACTCTTCCTCGAAGAGGACAAACCGACTATCTGTGCGAAGTAGACCAACTGGATAAGGTTGGAAATCTGTGTTCCAAATTCAGTTTTGCTTTCATCTTGGCTCCGATTTGATTTAGTTAATCAAGCTTGTTAAATACGACAGTGAAATTGAGACATGTTTATTAGTTAGCTAGACGAACAAAAAAGGCGCACGCTTTGGAGAACCGCCTCTTTTTCTTATCTTGTTCTTGAATTTGATAGAAAGTTTTTATGCAGCGAGGACGACGTCGATCTCTAGCCAATCTGGACTTGCTTGATGCTTCTGAAAGTACACATCCGGCCAGCAGTGTTGGAGGAACCGTTGTTAGCAGTGCGTTTTGTCGGCTTCGACTTATTTTTTTCTTTTATTACAAATTCTACGTAGCATTTGTTCAGGACGAGCAGGGGAACACCTCGCCGAGCTGTACACTTCTAATTCTGAAAACTTTTACAAGTACGATGATTCAACTAGGTACGATTATTATTAATTGCATGCCATGATCGTTTTATGGTATTTACTCAGTAGCTTGATTGAATTAAAGCAGCCGTAGTACCGCGCCGGTTGAAAAAAAAAAACGTTGACTAAGTCGGTAGGCTCAAGCAGGCCTCGTCCTCTTTTTTCTGGCAAATTACAGTGCTGAAATCGAGCTTTGCTCTGACGTGATCTGAGTTTTATTGTGTCTGATTCAAGGTTTTCGGCAACTGCATCTTCTTCACTCTATGAGCCACTGTGTGCTAATGGTGGCTATAATGATGGAGGCAAAGTTCGAAGACGAAAACCGCGGAAAGAACGTTTCAGGAAGGCATATGTACCGAGTACGATTAGTTCAATTACAGAGAGCAGGTGAGCATACGTTTCGAGGTTGTATATATACTTCCCGAGATCATTCTAAAAGGTCACTTGATTCAGCATGACTAGCTTGTCCCTCCCGCGGATTCTAGAAGTAAATCTGTCAATGAGGTCCACACCCTACCTCGGTATTTCTGTTGGAAGCTTCCAGGGTAGCATTCTAGTGAGCGAAATCTTACCAGGTAAGGTAAATGTATCGATTGTGTTGGCGCTTTCATGGGAAACAAATTAACAGTTCGTTTGCCACTGATAGATTTGCATGTTGTAATTGCAGACGGCGCTGTTGCAAAGGACGGTCGTATAGAAGTCGGAGATCAAATTGTTCAAGTGAACAATCGATCGTTTGAAAATCTCACGGAGGCCCAAGCAGTGCGTGTGCTTCGAGAGGTGGCTGCAGCAAAGAAGTTAGTTCACGAATTGTTCAACTTGATTTCTAGTCCCTCGTTGCTTGCCTAAGTTGATGGATCGAGAGATTTGAACCATGAGGTATGACATCGATAAAGTAATCAGAACGACATTTTTAGGCCCCTGACGTTGTTTGTCGCGAAATATTCACGAGGTAATGATTATGATCCTCTTTCAACACTCGCATCAGAAACGCTTCCGCTTGACGTCTCACTCTGGGTTCAAACCGCTGCGTAAGTTATTTCTTCCAATTACATAATGTTACACTTGATGACCTGACAAATTTCATATTTTAGTACACTAATATATTTATTCTATTCTTGTGGTAGCACTTGACTTTTTTTCTCGGCAAGGAATATCTCGTGCCACCAGATTTGGGAGTCATTTCGACAGTTTTTAGGCAGTGCTCTGAGCGACAGCGCATTTATCGCGAAAGAGGGCTGTCTGACGAGCTGACGGAGACATTCGACGAAAATACGCTAGGCACTATGAGGGAGACCGACGATGAAGAGGTTGGCAAAGTCTTCATACTTGTGGCTTTAACTCGAAAGATTCATATTTGGACTTTTTCTTACATTAAAAGTAAACTTTTTTGTACTGAAATTGCGAGCGATATTTAGGAACGAGCCCTTTATGAGCAGAGACGTCATGGTATACCTCAAGTCAACATGGAAGAACTAGAAAGGAGGCGAGAAAATGAACAAAACGGTGATACTGGTTTCCATTTCATTGAAATACCTTTTTCTCCTTGTTTATTCTCAGTCAATCCATAATCATCCTTGACTACCTTTTCCCTTTTTGAGATCTGTAGTTCAGAGCATAAAGCCACTCAACGTTTGTCAATAACAATGGATCCGGTGATTATATTGAGAGCACTAGCGAAACCTGATTCCGGCCTTCAAGTGAAAAATAGGAAGTGGCTTAAAATCCTTGTACCCATGTCATTCATAGGTGAGCTCAATCCTCCCCATACTTGTTCTTCTTACTTTAGTTTTATGAGATCGAGATCCATAGGTCGAGATCTCGTTGATTGGTTACTGGAGCATGTCGAAGACGTAAGTGATAGAAAAGCAGCACGACAGTATGCAGCTGAGCTACTCAAGGCTGGACTTATTCGTCACGTAGTCAGCAAGCTAACATTCACGGAAAAGTGTTACTATGTTTTCGGTGGTATGTTATTCTCATTATGTGTTTGAACACTACAACTAATTAGGCACCTTGTTTTTAAGATCGCGAACATTCCTAAATTCCCTTCGTTTAGATGCAGTGGTTGGGGTCAGAGGTGGTGCCGACAGTACCCAGAATAGTGGAGGAACAGGAAAGATAGAAGCAACTACAGAGGTCACTTACGTGGGTTCACCTGCTCCAACTGGTGGTAAGTTTGAATCTTCTGACAACTATTCATTGTATTCTACTTACTTTTATCTTTCTGCTTCTTGATTGGAAAACTTTTTCGTACGCAAATACACTCTTTTTGCTTTCGAGTTTCATATTATTCGGGTGTTGGGCTTGAGGTAAAGTAACGGTATTACTGTAGTATTTTCTATTACTTGTTGTTAATAGTTGCAAGTTTTGGCTGAAAAGTGCTGCTCCTTCATAATCAGTTTGAATTTGAGGCCATCACGGTAACGTCTTACGTCCATTTGGGCAACAGCAGCCTGCCGGACCACATCAAGTAGCCGATCAAACGTGGCCGTTCAGCCCGATCACAGTGTTTGATTCATCTAGAAGGTTCAGAAATGGCTGTGAAAGTCCTATGGTAGGTATTATTCATTCAATGAGTAATTCAAACAAGAATGAAGTCCAATCGATTTGCTCACATTGTTGTCATTCATACTTGAAGTCGAAGTGTGCCCTGGTACTTATTTCAGATAGGTTCAAATGGAGTTTCCTTTGCTAATCACGATATTTTATAGACAAATGACTATGCTTCAATGGTTGGTGGTGAGAGCAGTGCCTCATATGCTATGGGTGTCGGTAGGGGAATTCCAAGAGCTTTGAATACTCCCGTGGACGGCACCTCGGATATGCAGTCAAATCTCGCTCCCCCACATCCAAGTCCATGTGAAACGGTCTTTGAGGACGACGATAAAAGAAGAATATTACGACGATGACTATCACGACTGCTTAACTTTAATTATTTGCAATGCTTCAAAAGAGCAAATGACGACGTGTATACGTAGTTAGATGTTGTTCATTGAAGGATCACTATAGCAATCCATATTGTTTTTGGGTTATACCATTGTGAAAATGATCGCCTTGATTCTATTTTGCACTTCTGCTGTGTTTTTTCCATGTCTTATCTCTGATTTGCCATTCCTGCAAAAGTTGCCAATGGTCCACATTAATGATAGCTAAGCATTTTTCCATCCCCAGGATGGCTCACATACATATATTTTGTTATAGTTGATTAGATACAACCATAAATATTGGTGCTACTTTAGTTTCTGCTATGGGCGACATAGGACTTATTTGGGGTATCACAATAGAACTAATTGAGCAGACTACGTTGTTCCGAGTACCAATCAGTATGGAGTCTAAATTTGTTCTTTGGTTGAGCAAGTGTAAGTTGAAAAATAGTGAGAATATCATTCCGAAATAGTACCGATGAGGTATTATCAAGGACAGCGATCATGCGACATTAGTGGTGTTCTGAGTGTTTTTTTGAAACGCTAAAGAACGGAAAAGTATATTTCCGTTAAGAAGCGAGGGTGTAGCGAAAGTTTCGATCCGCCCACAGCATCTGCTTTTCCTTACTAGATGTCACCCTGCGACCACTTTGAACTTAACGGCAGCTGAAGATGCTGTTCGGGATGTGCACCTACTTCCTAAGAATGTGGGGCAATTCTTCTTTTTTCCCAACAAACAATGCTGCCTACGCAAGTCAGACCTTATGACACTCACCTCCCAACCATGCACATATCAAATCCTGATTCCGTTTCTTATCCTGTAGCTGGCCTTAATCGGTAAGCCGGAACTAAACGATTGTGGACAATTGTAGTGGGCCCTTTACCTACAGAACTACCTAATCGTGAGTACTAAATGATTGGTCAACACCGCAGACACGTACAACGACATTACGAACCTCCCTGACAAATTGTAAAGTGCACAGGGGAGGCGGTCGGTTGGCGCGATGGGGCGGGGTCGCCCCGCCCATTTGAGGCGGATCGCG
>UZAF01016146.1:127511-140887 GCA_900617895.1 Haemonchus placei
CGCGATCCGCCTCA
Source organism: Haemonchus placei (assembly GCA_900617895.1). Lineage (NCBI taxonomy): Eukaryota > Metazoa > Nematoda > Chromadorea > Rhabditida > Trichostrongylidae > Haemonchus > Haemonchus placei. The sequence goes on from UZAF01016146.1 coordinate 127,526, forward strand.
AATGGGCGGGGCGACCCCGCCCCATCGCGCCAACCGACATGCACCCGTGCACAGCTGTCCAGCATTGAATAGGGCAAGCACCCGCAAGGGTCAACGAGGTCCTGGCACGAAAATCTGTTCGCAGACTTTTGGCTGGTTTCCAGAATCTCTTACGGGAATATTCTTGGCTAAATTCTGTTTCTTCCATTTTTCCAATAAGTGGGCAAAGTGGATGCTCATTCTAAGTTGAAGTTTTGCAAAAATCGTTTCGTTTTGTGCTCCGAATCTTAGTGAACTAGTGTTTTTAGATATTTCGGAATACGATGAATTTAATGTTCTTTATATACATGTGGTTCCTTTTTCATAATATTTGTACTTGTCGTTCACAGGAGAATTGTTGATTTAATCAAATGGCATCTGGTGCCGAAGCTCTCCTCGCCCTTACGGGTAAACGTACCACCGGTCAAAGCATTCGCACACAAAATGGTGAGAATTTCCTTGATCTAATCTTTAGTGCAGTTCTTCACTATTCAAGGATGTGGTTTCTTCCTAGGAACATTTTCGATTTCAAATAGGATGGTAGTAAAGGATCTTCGAAAAACTGCAAAAAAACTGAATTTAGACACTTACTTTCATGTTTACTTGTATCGTAGTTTCATCTTTAAGTGATGGCTGCTGTGGCAATCGCAAACGTCGTGAAGTCTTCTCTTGGTCCGGTTGGACTCGACAAGATGCTCGTTGATGATGTTGGGGTGAGTATCGTTCATTTCGTTCTATACGTATAGGTATTGGTTGAAGTGAACTATAGAAGCTTCCAGTTGGACGTAGAACCTACATGCCCCACACTCTAACTCCAACATGCCTATTTTATGCTGAGACAATTCTTTAAGGATGTCATTGTGACAAACGACGGTGCTACTATTTTGAAGCAACTTGAAGTTGAACATCCAGCTGGGAAAGTCCTTGTTGAACTAGCGCAGCTTCAAGACGAGGAGGTGTTTTTTTTTTCAACGTAGTTTAAATGATTTTGGGCTCAAGTTCTTTGTAGAATATTGGTTAATACTACATCTGCTTTGTTTTCATATGGTTAGGTATATTTCAAACAAATATCCCGTTATATTATTTGTTTACCTCAAGATAACAAGTTACCTGCGATAAACTATGTCTAACCTCTGTTACAGTTTATCATGGATAGTACGGTTCTACAGCTGATTAAGACTTTTCAGTAGTAAATTGCCAATGGACCGCTGCAGACAGAGTCAGGAAACTGGCATACTTGTTTAGGTTGGAGATGGTACGACATCAGTGGTCATCATTGCTGCTGAATTACTGAAAGCGGCTGATGAGCTTGTCAAAAACAAACTTCATCCTACCACCATTATCAATGGATACAGGCTCGCGTGCAAGGAAGCTGTTAAGTACATGCAGGTTTGCTTGTTTATGCTTGTTTGTTCCCTCAAATTTCAATGTAATATACTTTCTTTTCCTTCCCCTACTTTACATATTCTCCTTATTCGCGTCTCTACAATTTAAGATTGTTTGCGTGAAAACAGAATGTCGTTAAAACTTGCCAACAAACAACTTTATTTCAGGAAAATTTGTCTTTTTCCGTCGATGAGTTAGGTCGCCAATCACTTATCGAGGCTGCGAAAACTTCTATGAGTAGTAAACTTATTGGAGCGTGAGTATTTCTACGGCGATTTTTTCTTGTTACTATTACACGTATTTGATTTCTAGGGATTCGGAATTCTTCGCTTCGCTTTGTGTCGATGCAGCCGAAGCAGTAAAAGTGACGGATGCGGCTGGCAAAGTAAGATCACCGATTAGTTGGTAATTTAATTTCAAGGTAATATGTTCGTTACAGGTTACCTATCCAATTGCTGCCGTTAATGTTCTGAAAGCTCATGGGAAGAGTGCTCGTGAATCGATGCTTATAAAAGGGTACGCTTTGAACTGCACCGTTGCTAGCCAAGGTAAAAAGTAGTTGAAATATTTGCTTCTGTGCAATCGTGTTACATGCTTGGCTTTTGCACTGTTCGCTCGTATTTCAGCTATGCCACTGCTTGTTTCAAATCCGAAAATTGCCTGCTTGGATTTCTCTTTACAAAAAGCCAAAATGCATCTTGGTATCTCCATTGTTGTCGATAACCCTGAAAAGTTGGAGGCGATCCGACGAGAGTGAGTTTCTGCTGCTGTTCGCTGTTATTCTTATAGGTATTAAGATTGAATATTTAAGGGAATTCGACATCACGAAGCGTCGAATTGAGAAAATATTGAAATCAGGAGCAACTGTTGTTCTTACCACAGGAGGTTCGCTAGATCGCCTTCTTACCTTTGTTTTTATTTCATATGTTCAAAATGCTATGGATGTAATTCAGGAATTGATGATCTCTGCTTGAAACAGTTCGTTGAAGCGGGTGCGATGGCAGTGCGAAGATGTAAAAAGACGGACTTGAAGCGGATTGCTAAGGCTACTGGCGGTTAGTTTCATAGAAAATCTTACCGTGTATTATTAGTTTTGCTTGTTATATGCTAGCTTGCCAGCTTTCTTTATTTCTATTTCTTATCACTCTCCATGAATTGTTCGTTTAAATCAAACAGAATAATAATTTCTGCTGTATATTATTGAGACGGAAGTATAATACTTCAAACATTTCGAATTTTTGAGCTATGTAGTCATTAATGAACCTTTCAGCAACCCTAGTGAGCTCACTGGCGAACTTGGAAGGAGAGGAAACCTTCGATGCGTCGCTTCTTGGTCACGCAGAGGAGGTGGTCCAGGTGAGAATCAGCGATGACGAACTGATTCTTGTCAAAGGTCCTAAAGCACGCACTGCCAGTTCAATCATTCTCAGGTACATTGCCAGTATTGAACTTTGCTATAACGTTATTTCTCTTTCCTTGTTCATCTTATTGGCCGTTCTAGAGGAGCCAACGATGTGATGCTCGATGAAATGGAACGATCAGTTCACGACGCACTTTGTGTTGTTCGTCGTGTGCTAGAGAGTCGCCGGCTAGTTGTAGGCGGTGGTGCAGTGGAAACAGCGTTGAATGTATGGCTGGAAGCATTTGCAACCACTCTGGTCGGTATTTCTACGTCATCTTCGCGTTCAATAGTACTTCACACCTTTCAAAATTGATGTTTTACTAGAAATATAGTTGAAATAACAGTCCACTGATTTTCCGCTGTATTTTAGTCCTCTCGCGAGCAACTTGCTGTTGCCGAATTTGCACAATCACTCCTTGTTATACCCAAAACACTGTCTGCCAATGCTGCGAAGGACTCAACTGAACTCGTAGCCAAACTTCGAGCCTTCCATCACAAGGCACAAACAAATGCACAATTGCAACATTTGAAATGGTATGTATTTGAATATCTATTGCAAATTCAATCGGTCTTTCTCACTCATTTGCTCGATCAAGGCTTCTGTTGCTTCATAATTCATTATAATTCTGCCGCCTATTATAGGGCTGGCCTTGACCTGGAGTATGGTGATATTCGTGACAACCGTGTTGCCGGTGTCATCGAACCACTTATGAGCAAGGTACGGTACTTTTGAAGTTTTTTTTTTCGATAAATTTGTTAACAACAAGAGAAAATGTGCTCAACTACAGGTGAAATCTCTCAAGTTTGCGACAGAAGCTGCCATAACTATCTTGCGTATTGATGATCTTATCAAACTGGACAAGCCCGAGCCACGGCATGATGAAGATGAGTGCGGAGCGTAAGATGCTTTGATAATAGGAAGTCTTTTGTCTGTTATACGATTACCGATCAGTTTCGGAGTCTTATCAAGATCATCATGTTCAGCTTTGGCACACCTTCTCATAATGCGTTCCGCATCAGTTATTGTTTTGTTTTGTTATCATCCTTTACCTTTTTCATTTTAGACTGTTCATAAATGTTTTGCTTGCCAACTTGTTAGTTCTCTTTTTGAAAATATGTTTTGAAATTATGTTACTAAGGGGTAACATTTAACTTTATTATGAATGATGCGTCTATTCGTAAGAGCAAGTTTTTGTTGCATTCGCCAGCAGACCCGATGGTGGCTCAGAGACAACGACAACCCTGAAATGTATATTTTAGTAGTGGGGGCTTGTAATTCGAAAATTTTATAGTTTTAAAAAGTCTGGGGGAGGGGGAAGGATGAGAAAATACCTAGGATTTTTTGACTGTAGAGAATTGATATTGAGTCTGTGCTTTTCACTGCCCTGTCGCTACCGTTCAATGGCCAGATGATTTCTCGAGCGTTTCAGGACCCTTTTGATGGTATTACCTAATAGCCTGACCAGGAATTCGATAAAAGGCATTTGCAAAAAAAAAGAAGTCCTTACTCTGGTGAAATACTCGTTGATAGGAAGAGTACACAGAGTAGTGCTGTGCCCAATAGATCACCGATAGATGTTAGTAAAGGAATCGCATGTAAATCGGGATCGATGCCAAAATGAAACAACGAGTAAACCACCACCTCTGCCAAGTACAACAGTATGAAACTCTGAAATGAAATCCAGAGGTGTTTTGTGATAAGACAGTTGAAAAAGTAACAGTTCAGACCTTCAAGATTTTTAGGATCTTATTTTATCATAGGAAGTCCTTCATCTCGGAATCGTAGTAATCAGAGCCATTAAACTAGACTAGATTAGACTTCTAAGTACCAGACAATGCTTGTTTTGGTATCATCTAATCATCCCGCAAGAATGGAATAAGTGCCCTGGTCGCCCAAAACAAATGCACAGTGAGAGCTCGTGCTAGAGCAGCGGTAAATGGCGTTACTACCACATGCACATCCCGCGGTCGCATCTTTTATCGAAGCTCGTTTCAGTCATTAAGCCTTTCAATTAACCCATTGGGATACGCTAATGAAATGCATTTCAAATTCAGCGTAATAGTTGGGTACGTGGCGTGTTCCAGAAGGTCAATGATTAGCTGACTTTTATCATTACCATAATACTTCAGAGGAAGAATTGTGGGACTGATTAAGAAAAGTTCGGCTTACAGTTAAGAATGTAAGTGGTACATCCTACCTGTATAAAGACGGTAATGAGATAACCGAGCAGAAACAGAATGTTCAATCTGAGTGGTGTTAAGGCAACATAGGCAACAGCATGAGATAGTAGAACAAATGCTAATTGGTACGGTACGGAAGTCATCAATATCAAAAACGCTGCTCTACTTTCATGATCTGAAATGAGTTTGAGATACAGTGATTACTTATGCAGTTCCACCTGAGAATGCATTAATTTGAAGATCTCGTGTTTCCGTGAATTCCGTGGATCTTAAATTTTGACCGGAGTAATGAACTCCGCCCACTCACATGTCAGGCCCCTTGGCAAAGGTGAACAGAAACAAAACAAATTCGTGGTGTACGATGGGATTAACGGAACAGTGAACAACTCCACACTGTCTCCTCTCCTAGCTAGTTTGTGAGTTCTCTGAATACGCCAAAGAAGGAAGTTTTAAGGAGAACACGGAGAACCCGTAAGTCTTTGAAGTTTTGTGGGAAGGAACGCCCTCAGCTCCTGTTATTTTCGACAGTAGGTCACTCTATCCTTGACCACTTAGTTACCTTGAAAGCTAAAGAAATCAGTGGCTTTACCGTACCCTTATCAGGACCATTGCTCAAAAAGCAGAGATCGTTCATTACCACTACTGTAATCACTGTCTTCTGATCGTAGTACCCCCGTAACCAACACTTTTGTTCTGATAACAACATGGCCTGGAGCTATAACTCTCTCTGTGTTACATGTAGACCACCCCACCTGCACTGGTGTAGTAAATCCAAGGATTTAACCGCATTTTCAGACGACTTGGCCCTTTATATGTGTTCAAATACGATGAAATCCTAGCCGATTGTACACTGGCACGATTTCCAGAAGTTGCTGAAAGTAATACCGGCATCGGAGCTCCGCCAGTTATGGCCCTCGTAACAATTGTGACAACAATAACTCTGTAGATATTCGGCGTATGATTATTTACGAAGGATTTTTGAATTGTAGAGGAGCATTCTCGTCCTCGGAATTGGATCAAATATTTTCCTTAGAGGAATTTGAAAATGTACCAGCCACAAGCGGTTGATAAACGGTAAGTTCCGGAAAGCTCATTGCACCATATGCCTGTACAAGTCCGGCTGCGCTGGAAAGGGGAGTGTTGTAGTAATAGTCAGCCAACTGAGCGAAAATAATGATTTATGTACTCTGCCATTTGTTCGGAAGGACTACTATGGATTTAGATTGAACTGTAAGTTTGAGCATATGGAGGCTCTTAGAAAGGGAGAGAAGCAGTATAAACTGTCCAGATCGGAATCTCAGTTATCTTATCGAAGTGGAGCTTTGAATCGTTGGAGTGCCGATTCTACCCTGTAGCACTATCACGCACACTATCAAGCAGCAAAGACCTCATACACTTTTTGGGGGCAGATGCAACCCTTTCTGCCACTGCACTGTACCTAGAATGAAAAAAAACCTTTAAAACTACAAAGGAGAGCATCTTCAAAAGGAGGAATTATTATAGATTCAACGACTGAATACCAACCTGGATAGGACAGCAGCCAATAAGAATGTAGGGCCTTGTTGACGTGCAGCTATCCAGGCCTCATCATCTTTGTCTAAAATGAGCAACAGATCAAAGGCTAGACAACTAACAGTGAAGGTTATGTAGATAAGAGCTTCCTAACCAGAGAACTCCTATGAGAACCTCATGAAAGTGCTATGTGAACCTGTGATCAGTATGGTTTTATACTGGCTTCTTTACTCACACTCATTTCAACTTTAAGGGGACGTATTCATGGTTTAATTAGCGGGAGCTGTCTAGGCGATTTAAAAATTTAGATTCGTCAGTCAAGTAGCCACTACATATGTCCACCCAGCTACTTGGCTGACTAATCTACAGCGGGAGCTGGAATATTTTTCTAATTTCGGTGTTGCCCAGCTCCGTTGGTTCAATTTTGGTTTGCGATGTTAAATTTGATGGTTATGCCCTGCCTACTTACGTGCTATGAAAAGGAACAACGGTGTTGTAGCAAGGAAAGCAGCCATAACGCTGCAGGAAATCCAGTCGGAGACCATAGCGATAGGATGATAGAACACACCAATTCCAATCTGCAAAAGTTCAAATCTATCAACAAACGGCTTCATAAACAATGGCACGAAGATCAGAATGTTCTCAGTTATCTATTTGTTTACTTACTTTATTTGTACAAGCAGATATATGTAGGTCGTGAGGAAGCGGATCTATAGCTCACGAAACGCTCGCTCCTTCCCACTCCCACCACACCGTATGAACTCAATTCAGCAGAACAGTGAACGAAACGATAAGTTCCTAGTCCACTTGTTAACATACTACCGGTCGGCTCATACATGTCCAGTCCAAAGCGATTTTAGACCACGCCTCCTCTTATTGGACCTTTCTAGTAAAGTTTTTTTTCAAGATATATTTTAAAGAGGCCTGGACTTTTTATGACTTATAGTGACCTCCGAAGATCATTTATCTTCCAAGGAGGAGTGGGAGGGGGAGGACCAACAGGTCTGGCATTTTGCAATGATGTGTAGATGGAATTTTGAGCAGAAATTTGTTCTTTTCAATAAACTCGAATTCCCAGATGCATTAAGTGAGCTCTGATGCCTCTCTAATAACTAATGTCGTACCATAGCCATTATCGTTAGCAAATCACCACAACTGGCAGCAATTGGTGTACCAATATTGTCTGGATTGATAGCTTTCCTATAACTGTAGACCACCAGCACAACCATAGCTGTAAAAGTTATCGGTCAGTAACCAGTGTCAACTAGAAAATAAATTTTGTACTAAAGGGACCGCTAGGTCCATTTTCTTAGAAGAGAGGGGAGGTCTGGTGATTTTTGCTTTCGGGGTGGGCAGTGCATTTTGCTTTTATTCGGAGACTTCCTCACAGGTGACCGCCACAGGCGGAGGCACACTATTCCTCTACATTGACTTGTCCAGCCAACGTGAACGCGATCGTTTCAACTTTTCTAGGATAGCCCAAGTGGCAGAATCAGGAAGAGTGAAGCGTTCAGTCCGCTCCTCCTGTACCATGGATACGGTGACCATTCGTCAATGTTTAACCCCATCTGATGGCTTACATAACCAGCTTCCAAAGTCACAAGGCTCAAACCGTTCACCATTGTGTCACATTCTAGATGGGTGACGGAACCTCTCCGCATATTTCCACTTTCGCCTTGCGGCGTGAAGCAAATCTTTTTTGGTTATCTCATGGCTTCAAACTGCGTTACCGTACTCAGTCGCCTCCCTACCAATCGATAGGGCCCAAATTTTCGTTGACTGCCTTACTTACTTACAGAAATTAGCATATAGAACCCTTCCTGAAGATGTGTAAGCCGTGCAACTTCACATGGGCTTGACGGTGCTGAGATTTCATACCGATCTTGTTCAATAAAGCTTTTTTCGCCACTCCAAGAAGAACACTTCGCCCATCGAAAGCGACAATTTTCCATTCTTCCATGATGTCGATACTTATAACGTTTCTAAGATTTCCAGGCATGCGATTGACTTGATCGCAATCCATTTTGAATATTTTTTTATTTCGAAAAGGTTCGAAAATACTAACCAACTGACGAAATTGCACTTGCAATACACATTGCAAACAGGGAGTTCGATCCCAGGAAGAGGAAATCGCCTACAGGCGGTTGCTTTTTACGGCTTTGCAAAAGACCTTCTAATGCGAACGTTATGAGCACTGAGAATAGGCTGATGAAAATACCCTGTGCCTGTAAATCCATTCCTATTAACGATGACAAGGTGCTTCCACGAAAACTAGCTACATACCTCCAGAAGAGCTATGCTTCTGAGTATTCGACGTGCATATCCCGCATCTCGAAGGCGCCCTCGATGAGCCTGAAAACATCCAGAGCCATTCAGAGAAGGGAAGTGGTTTCCCACCTGAATCCCAATGGTCTACTGCACAGTCGGAACCCTTCTAATTAAAAAGGCCAAGGTTCGATGGACTGTAAAAAGCAATGAGGTCTAAAATTATCATTGGGTGAGAACATGAGAGGGCGGAGGTGATGAAGTGACAAGTGGCGCATCATCACGCAACTTTTTGCCAAGGAACGAATCTCGGATCGGTATCTAAACAGGTATCAGACCTTTCTTCTCTCCGGGTCGGTTCATTGGTACCNAACACTCTAAGAGGAGAAAAGTACTAGCACACCAGCTGGCAACCGCAAGTCGTTGTCAGGGCCTATACGCTTCGAAACCCATGTGCAACTTTAAGAGCGCGTTGAAGGCGTTTCCTAAGACAGGACTGGTCTACGCCGAGAGGTTTATCCTTCGAGAACTTTAAGTCTTACCATGGTTCCTAATCGTGACGTGAATGTCATATCCAAATTGCCCTTCATACCTTGTAGAGGCACGCATATTGCAATCAAATGGGGCACCTTCAAAATAATATTTATATTCATTGGTTTTGAATTCTAATAGAATATTTTATTAATCGGCTTTTTAGTTCTATGCAAGTGTCTACTGATTCGTGAGGTGCCTTACTTCACACACAAGATCAGTTTTCTGAGCCCGATTGACAATTAGACCACATGCAACTGAACCAAGGCCTCCAACCATAAATGGTATAAGGGTCTGAAGGAATTTAGTCACCAAAAATTTCTTCACAAACGACGTAATTTTTCACATATGTGCCCATATGAGTGCAAAAAACGTTGCCAGACCTGCCAAAATATGTCACTTGTACTTTCCTTTTCCATTATTACGGCCACAAAACTGCTCTTCTGTGTAGGTTCTGGGTACATGGTCATAGACGCCGAATCTTCCGTTGAACTCTAAAATAAAATTTTTCAACCAAAAAAGACACTAAAATGGCTGAATAAATAACGGCTTCAAGTTAGCTCTCGATCGGAATTCGATATCGAAGTGGAAAACTCAGCCGAAATTCCGGTCGAAAGCCTTTGAAATGTCAAACGAAGGAACAAGTAAGGGTCTTGTGAGACGTATTGTGTAGAAGGGGCAGCTCATCATTTGGAATACGGCCATCCAGAACTTCTTGGATGGAGAGAAAGAGATTGGTGAGAATGTCATCCAAGCTCAACTTCCCATTGCGAAGGGTACGAAGAGCTATTCTCACCGTGATTAGGAATATGACTTGAAAAGTTAGTGACTTTCTCAGGGCAAGACTTTCTCAGTGTCGAAAAAAAGGGAGCCAAAAAAGAGTTTTTTTNATTATTTTATTTATTTATTTGACTTCACTGTAGGGTTTAGTATGTTACCGTAGCGAGGCCAATGTTGCTTCAAATGTTGCTGTTTTAAACTTACCCTGGTAAGACCGGAAAGGGAGGTATGGTTGCTTGTTGCCGTCTTGTCTTGTTGACCACTTCCTCCGCCACTGGTATGCAAACTCTTCATTTTAACTTGATCATCATTTGACGCACTGTTTGATTTGTGATCGGATGACATCTTGAGCTGTCATAAAGCTGTATAAGTAAGAGTGTACCGTTTTGGTGCTCTTCAATTCTAGCTTTGGGATGCGCTCATGCATTGGACGTTCGTTCAGAATCGTAGTAATGTTTGAATGCGGGCGTGTACACAGTTTGTTTGAGCTGACCAATATAAGAAGTATTCGAGTCCTGCCAGCTGTGCCTGTTATCAGTTAAGCGACTCGGGACGAGATGAACGGCCTGGTTGATCAGCTATAGGATTACATGAAGAGAATAGTGTGACAGTTATTGTCGGATTTGGGATGAGTGATGGTTTTGGCCCCTTCTCGAATCGTGGCGACACTGTGGTACAAAACATGGTATCCTTCGTCGTCTTTGTTGATTCAAACGAGATTGACAAGCGATTTAATCCCCGAAGCAAGCAATTGATACAGGATCCACCGGCCCTATCCAAACCACGCCATCACTCTTTACTCCTCCCATCCTCGCTTGCCAGCTTCAAAATTCCTCATGGTTCAACCTACCCGAGCATAATCCTGAGTAATCCTTACTATGCTTCCTTCCGGAATCATACCACCTGTTCTCCCAGTGCTTGTATGGGCCATCACCACATCTCTAAAGTGAAGACGAGTGCCTAGCCCATGCTGAAGAATAATCGAGCGCTGTGATTTCTTTGCAATTCTTACTCCTGCTGATGGAGGGGGAGCGGGGGGGAGGGGGTTGGAGTGGAAGGATATAACCTAAGCCCCCGGACAAACTTCTCTACAATGAAAAGCATGATAGTGCTGATTATGTTACATATAAAAGGGCGCCAAATGATATGTATCATCCCACTTCCCAATGAAATCAGATAGCATTCTTGAGTCGGTCGTAGCCATCGTCAGCCGTAATCGATACCTATTTTTCGACCAGGACTTACGCAGTCTTCATGTATCGAAAAGGTGGGGGAGCCCCACCAGTTCCTCTCTGGCTCCACATCTATTGAAAATTCTTCAAGAGCAAAATGTTCATTGAGTAAGAAGGCGAAGAGAGTCCCTTAGTTAGGTAGGAAGGGCGCCAACGAGCGAGCCCGATCTTTGCCGGCGACTAAAGGGCCAGCCAGCGCTGCTGATTTGTCCTCGGCAAAGGACCTTCGGAAGACAGTAAGTGGAATCATCCTTCAGTTTACGACAAACTTTTATAGTCCCCTTCTGATGGGTAGATGCCTACCAATGAGACTTACATATAACTTTCTCGGAAACCCCACTCTTTCACTGGGTGCCCCGCCCTGGGTGCCGTAGGATACCGCACTTTCGAAACCGGAGAGCAACGTACCTTCTTATAGTATGACCATACTAACAATAGTGCTTACTTGCTTATTCTTTCCAGGGTAACTGTTACTGATAATGCAAAGCTTGAAGCTGAGCAATGCTTATCAGCTTCCTTTTCAATATATCGTGACGGTCAAGTAGCAGGAAGCAGTTTGAAGAACCCTATCTGTGGCTTAGCCGATCAAGTGCTAGATCCCACTAGGTCATATTCACCAACTCCCAAAAACTAGAACGCAATAGATCCCAACCAAGTAACCACCTTTCCAAGGTTCCACCGGCGCGGAGCTCTCTTTGGGACTTCCCATCAGCTTTGTGTCCTTGTCTTTCAATACTCAATAAAACTAGTGTACTAGTCACAATCCAAGCTAAAAATCAGGTTCTTAGCAATCAAGTGGAATGAGCCGTGGCCCCTTAATTTGCCACGGCGCTCTATGGAGAATCTGTGCTCGGTAGTGAAGCCTGGGGATTTTTGTTAATCGCTTTCTCCCTAACGTCCACGCTTCATTTTTGATTGTAACTTGTACCTTTTTTTTATTGATGTCATGGATAATGTGATGGGTGCCAATTTTTACATGTTGTTGTGATTTAGTACTGGGAGATCAACAATGTTATTCTCAAGTGCGCTAGCAAAAAGTGGTTAGTTTATTTTTTAACCCAGTTCGTTACCTCTGAATATTTTGATGCCAGGTAGAATGGATGGGGCACGTGTCAAATTTGAACCCCATACTGGTGATCCAGAAAGAGATCTTGCCTACGAAAGGGAACGAAGGCGAATAGGTTAGCTTTGTTGTGTCTTCATTATTTTTTGAGCCATTTTAACTAGTTCAATTAATTTGGAGAGTATTTGGGAAATTATACTGTATTTGAATCTTGAAAGCTATCTTCTTTATCTGTTTCAGTGGATGAAGATGGCGTGCCAACAGAAGTTGCTGATTACCTTGATTATTTTGCTCAAATGATCGAGAAGAAAGACGTCCCAGAAATCCACAACCTATATGAACAACACTTTCCGGATTTAACTGAAAGGTATGTGTCATAGTTGAGCCTTTTTGTCATTAAAAAAGGTGTTATGTATGCAATAAGGAGAGTAATGGCTTATAAACTAGATGAATAGGCCTCTTAAAAAGCCTACAAAGTTACCTAGCCGAAAAACTCTCGGAGAAGGCATTTCACATAAGTAGTTGAATTTATTTACTTATCAGGAAATGTTAATTATGCGATGTAGTATGTTATCAACTTCCGACTTTTCATAGGTTCTACCGAGAGAGAATGTGGCCGGATGAGCAAACGGTTGAGAGCATTGTCGGTAGTGGTGAGTACAGCTATAGAATTTCAATTTTTGATTATAGCTTGTCTAGTTTTTTATTATAAATGTGTTTTTCTTCGATAGTCAAAAGTGTCATCTTATGAAATCGTATTCGATTGGAAGCAAGTTTTGCGTAGCATTTTTTTCACCATATTTGAACTGAATCAGCTCCAACTTGTATCCTATACAGCGCAGTACTATCGAATATGAAACGAGCAGAAAACCATGATAGTCGCTTCTTTATTGATGTTTGGTGGTAGCTAGTCCCCAACAAGTTAATCAATTTCAAGGTTGACCAACCAGGCTGAGTTTAGTAGTAGTGGCTTACAGAATGTAGTAGTAGTT
>UZAF01016147.1:14016-35214 GCA_900617895.1 Haemonchus placei
ACACAAGGGTTGACATTGAGGGATGCACTGTGGTGGTAGTTGTGGAATCGGCTAGAGAAATTAATGAAAATATTGAGGACGACACCAAATTCATTCAATCGAGCCGAGACGGGGTGATTTCATTTTTCAGAAAAGAACTCGGAGTTCTAATTTTCATTCTGGACATTCGGTTAACGTCAATTCTACAAGGTAGGGTGAGGTACGGGCTACGACATCCGCGCCATATTTATTGCCAATGGTGCCGTAGTGGAAGCAACAGGTAAATATTCTGATGAAGTTAGAGCAAAAGCAACCTCTGTGGGTAGACTACTTTAACTCTCCCACATCTTGGCAGGTCCTATTGAGGGACTTCTTATCCTGCCCTGAAACGCTACATATGCTGTGGAAATATCTTTTCTGAAGGAAATAAGGATGGGAAATGGAACTAATGGGCACACAGGGGATCACTATGTAGTAGTAGTATATACGAAGCGAATTTCAAGTCATAAAAGTGACATTTGATTGAATAAGTACCTGTGTAGAACTCTGACGCATTATGCATGTCGGATCACATTCCGGACGACAAGCTTCCAGGCACTGAATTTGATTTTCAGTTACTGTGATTACCACAGTCGGCTGTTGAACACAGGACGGCTCACAAGCGGGTTGACAAGCGGCTATACATTCTACAGGTTGAGCAGGTGCTGGCGTGGGTACTTGAGTCGGTAACGAAGCTGATGGCAAAGGTAATTGCTGAGCGTAACTCTGAACGCACTCGCTCGTGCACGATGGCATACAAGCATGAACACATTGTAGCTGTTTAGGAATAGCTGATTCGATGAACAGAATAGCATTACGAACGCAGGAAGGTTCACAATTTGGTTGACAGGCTGGCATACAAGTTGGTGGTTCAGCTGTAGTCGGCTGTGGTTGGGGAGTGTTCTGAACCAAGGCTTGCAGCTCGATGCATTTTGGCGTGCATGCTGGTTGACAGGCGGCTATGCACTGCGGTGCTGCAGTTGTCGATTGTGTTGTACATGACGGTTCACAAGATGGCATACAAGCAGGGATACATTGAACTGAAGATAAAGCTGGTGCCGGTTGCATAGGTACCTGAAGCGATATCGTGTTCATAAGCGAAGGCTGAGCAGAGGAGGAAGGAATAGGTGCAGGAGGTGCAAGTGCGGACTGTATACAAGTGGGTTCACAATCTGGAAGGCAAGCGGCCGTGCACTCTTTAGGTACCGTTATCGTATGTGTCCTGATGCAAGATTCCAAGCATTGTGGCTGGCAGACAGGAATACATTGAATCACCATAGAAGGACGCTGCGCAGCGATACAACTCTCCAGACACTCCGGCTGACACACAGGAATACATTGCACATTTGATGTAACCTGCTGCGGTTGTTGTTGTTGTTGCTGTTGAGCCTGAATACAAGAGGTTTCGCAGGCCGGTTGACAGTTCACTGGGCACACAACGAGTTTAATATTAATTGGCACAGGTGTAGCCACAGGGGCGGAGGCAGTTGTGGGAGCCTGGAATGTTGGAGTATACGGAGTGGAAATAATCGTGGAAGGTGGATATATCATTGGTGGCAGGAGCGTTGGCTCCATTGATGCAGGTGTTACTGAGTTAGTGCATGAGGGTAGACAGGCTGGCATGCACGGTGGAATACATTCAATCGGATTTGAGGTTTCGGAATCCTGGCTGAGTTCTCTCGATGATGAGAAGTCATCCTGGCAACGCAGACGACAGGCCACATCGCAGGTGGTGGAACAAAGGGGTTGATTTATACCGCAAGCAGGTAAACAGTCAGTGTAGCAGCGTTGAACGCAAGGATTCGGTGCCGGTGCGAATTCATCTACCTGAGGAGGACGAGCGGCACACGACGATGCGCATTGCTGATCGCAGGACGAGGCACAGCCTGCTGCAGCGTTTCCCTGTGAAACACACTGTGAATGGCAGGTCTGTCCACATTTTTGGTCGCAGTTGCTTGCATAATAACCATCGTTGACGTCGATGGTAATTCGAATGGGTTGTGTAGCCGCCAGAGCAGTGCCGATGGTGGAGTCCTGACAGCCGAAACGACATGCGTTGCTGCAGGTCTGGTCACAAATGGACGGTAGCGAGGCTTTTGCAGTACAGGCACCCACACACACAATTTGGCAGTTCTGTTCACAGGTTTCTTCTTTTGACGGCATGACGCTGATCACCTGCAAGAAATGTGATGATTGACAGAAAAATGAAAATTTTGACTAAAAGTCTAACTGATCCACGCTTCCAAAGTGTTCTATGATTCCAAACGATTTCAAGGTATGAAAAGAAACAGCAAACGCTTGCGGAAGCCAGCTCTCCAGCCAGAGCTCATGACTTATTCAGAAATTCTGTATGAACATTGCAGCAGAATGACAAAGGAGAAACCTCAACTTAGAGCGGCTACTGATGATAAAACTCATACCGCAGCCGTGTTCATTGAAATTGAGGGTGTAGAACTTCTCCAAGAAAATCGCGTCCGCGCTCGCCGCACTCAATCCCACGCAGTCGCGGGTTATGGAGGGGGAATTTTGAATTTCCATTGGAAGGATGCGATAGTCACCGCGAAACCACTGCCGCCTGCCTGCCGTGGGAATTCAGGGAAAAGTACCGCCACCCGAGATCAGTGAACCATGGCCAGTTAACTGCTGGCCAACCGCGGCCAACAAATTTTGGATTCTTGATATCTGTCGATCAGTTAGATTTTATTGAAATCAGGACCAGATCTTTCAATTTCGGGACTCCTTTTCAATGGTTACGATGCGCTTTCAAACGAACTTATGGTTATCTGCTTATATGTGATGCTACAGATGGCAAGACGAAGAGCTTAATCAAAGCACCGGAATAGGCATGACCTCCTTGGTCGCCGTCTCTTTCGCCATGTAGAAGGCACTTTGGCAAGAAAGGATAATTTCTGATGAAACATCACGAGTGACTTTTCCTCTTCTCCCTAGCATTAATCCCGCGCCGTTGCAGGGTCCGCGATTACGAATGACTTTTCTAATTATCCAAGTACAAGCGGCTGGATGAAGAGTTGGAATAATTCGAGCACTTTATGAGCGACATATGTGTACAGTATAACAATACCGAAACTTCTACATTCTCATTCATATGGTCTGTCGTTAAGGTGGTCCAAAACGTTCCATTTTTAGGGTGGATTAAGCAAAGCACAAATTCGAACTTTGCTCGATCAAGGAGACCTAACGATGTGAAAAAGGAGCTCCAGGAGGTGGCCTGGAGCGGTACGTATAACATCCATGCGACGTAGATCAACCTCATGAAAAATAATCGGCTGTTTTCGCACATAGAAGCAAATCGGAACCAAATTACTATGACCACTTTCTGCTCAGAGAACAGCCCGTATCCAGGAGCCGCGAAGATCACGTCCAAGTGCCGTCTTATGTTGCTATGTTCTGCGACAATTTCGCGTCTCTCGAACAACTTTGAATCTACCCTTGGACCGTGGAACACAATCAAGTACTATTGACATCGTCTTCATTTTTATATTGTCCATGACACAGGAACGAAAATTCAGTCCGGCANTCGGCTCTTACAGTAATCCGGCACGTGTTAACACGCAAATTTTTACCCGTCACATATACGACGCATCGAAAAAGGGTTTTGGGCAAGGACAGGGGGGTGGGTGTTAGGGTAAGCCAGGGGGTTGCTGTAAGAGCCGAGTGCCGTACTGAATTTTCGTCTTAATGTTCATGAAATCCCGTGATTCTTCATGAGTTGTAGCTCTTCTTTGGTGAAGACCCTTCTCGCCTGCCCTCCTATCCAGAATTTTCCATATTCGGTCTTCATGGCGAACTTGTGGAAGGTCACCGTTCACTTCGGGGGCCCCTAAGCTGGACTCCAGTACGAGTTCTGGCCAGATGACGAACCGCTGACTTCATTATAGAATGGATTTCTGTCTCGGTATTCGGAGAACTAATCGTTCAAGCAGTAACCGAAGAAATCGAGGCATCAACGTGCTTTGCCTACGGCAAGCCCTTGAGCTAAGCTATCAAAGAAATAAATAGCGTGTGAAGTCTCGATTAGCGGTTCGATGACTTCGGCTGATTATAGGAGGCAGGGTTGTACAAAAGTTGCTGCCACGAAAGCTCCACAGAAGAGTATCGCTGCTGAAGGCGAAAGAAATGGAACCTTCCAATCGTGCTGCTGACCTAATGCTCCCCTCCCAGACCGTCGCCAGACTTCGACCCCATCCTTCTGCTTTATCCTATCTATGCTGCTCTAGCCTGAGCGTCATGGCAGTGTTATGGAGAAAGCTGATTGCGTTACGGTATATATAGCCTATCTAACTATACAGACAAATCCAGTGGTTTACCAATTACTGCCCTATCCGGACCTTATTTGGTTTGATCAGAAATCGATTAAAAGATTTGAACAGTAGCTNTAAAAAAAGCTTTTCACTATTCTAATCGAATCATCTTTGAACCGGTGGGCGAATATTCAAGCAATATGTAATGTGAACATACCTGTTGCTGCTGTTGGGTGGCGTGGTTCGCAGCTAATAGGCAAGTGGCTTGGCAGGTTCCATCACATTTCTGTGCGCACAACAGCTGGTTGCCAGTGCGTTCAGTACAGGACGGTATGCATGCACGAGAACATGTGGCTGCGCAGTCCGATCTCTGTAAAACTAAATTTAGAAGAAGAATCATGGTAGAAGGCCTGTGAATTTCAATTTGAAATAAAACTGTCCCTACCACCCGTCCCCCACCTATGTATTTCCCCATTGGGGAACCCTCCCACCTGTTTCCGTTCGGACATACTAGCTTACAGCCAGAGTAGCATCCTTCTATTATATAAACCT
The DNA here is from genome assembly GCA_900617895.1 of Haemonchus placei. Classification (NCBI taxonomy): domain Eukaryota; kingdom Metazoa; phylum Nematoda; class Chromadorea; order Rhabditida; family Trichostrongylidae; genus Haemonchus; species Haemonchus placei. The sequence goes on from UZAF01016147.1 coordinate 18,849, forward strand.
CCAGGTTGGTGTGTCTGCTTGCCGGTTTGTCCTTTTGTCTGCCCGTAAAATGGCAGGTAAGAGCGTTGTGGAGAGTAAAATGCACATGTGTACGTAGGCTGGATGAGTAGAGTGGCATAAAGACTCATTTGGCAATCAAGGTCGACCGTTATATTACGACAGCTTTCATGTCATCGGAATTTTGCGAGAAAAAAGCTTTCGTTTCATTTGTCATATCATCGGAGTTTGGGAAGAAAAATTGGAGGCAAAATTACCTCCCTAATTCCGGTTAAGGTGCATAAAAGGAGTAATTTGGTAGGGCATCGTGTACTGCACTACAACTTTCTTAATATGCATCTTGCTCAAAAACCCCTTCATTATGATATGCAATTGGCGCACGGAACAATGGAAAGGTTCTACTCATCACAAAAGCATCGATTCACGATGATATCATGTAGACTAGAGATTACATCAATTGCACTAACAAAGCGACTTTTCCCATATCTAATCGCCAACATACGCCAAGGGTCTACAGATATTCCGTCTTTAATGCAAAAACGAGTCAGCGCTGTATTTTGGTTCCTCAACTATAATGATAACAAGATCTAATTTTGAAGATTTATACAGTTATGATTCAGAAAAGGGCGGAGGTGGTATGGTGGCAAGTGGCGCACTATATCACACGCACGGTCAGAGGTTCGAATCCCGGATCGATGACCGCCTAGGCCAACCAAGCCTTCAATCCCTCCGGGGTCGGTGAATTTTTACCAGACTCATCTGGGAGGATAAAAGCACTGACTTGTACGTCGGCTGGCCACCGCAACTCATTGTATAGGACACATACGCACTCATTACGCTACTACATACGATTCTGAATGAAAGTCGAGTGCGGGGGCGCATCGCTCAGACGGGAAGATTCAGAAAATCGCGAGACTCCTTTGTTATATTTACTGTGTGCTTACTCGGGGACAACTGGAAGCCCAATGCGAAAACGGTTAGAAAGTCAAGTGCCTACAGGTTTTTTTTGCAGGTTCAAATATCACGAAGTCAATTTCACTGAAAAATGGTAAAAATCTTTTATCTACTGCGTTAGTGTGCAGTAGCCCAACTAGGTGAAATGAAAGCGCTCATAGCCAGCTACTATTGACATAACGCCTCGTGGAGTGTTCCCGAGCAAACTCAAGAGGTCATTAATAGGAGATAAAATCTTATGATATTGGACTCTATTCGAAGAACAAACACAGAACGTTTCTGCCACTTGATTAAACTTCTTCGATGAAGCTGAAATATTAAAGTAGTAATAAATTACAGAAAGAACTTGCTAACCAGTTCGGATCGGCTACATTGGGGTAGACATGTGGGAGCTTGTTGGCAAGAGCAGCTTGGTTGGAAATTGGAGATTGCCGCCTAAAAAAAGCAAGGTTATGCCAATTTGAACATCATCTTTCATGCCTATGGAAACATGAGACAGATATTTCGAAAATTCGATTATTCTGGGCGCTGACAAAGCAGGACTGCTAGGGGGAATCCCTTGTTCAGCCCTTTGGTTCACTCCACTAAGAACTTTTGACCGGAGATAAAGCTTTAACGACCCCCCCCCNNCCCCCCACGCAATAGTGCAATCTGCAGTCGTATAAAGGAACCCTCCTACTCTATGACTAGATCCCTCATCTACAAGAGGAACGGCAAGGAATAAGAGTTTAAGAGACCTTTAATGTGATGTAATGATGTGAAGTGTAAATACTGTGATTCTCGGTGTGAACCTTAAGTGATGCAAAACGAAAACTTGAAGTTGATATGTATGGCAGTAAAAAAACGACAAAGGTATAGTTGCAAACTAACTTGAACGGGTTTCAAACAGTTGCAGAACGACGAACATCCGCAATTCCGTCTAACACGGCGAGCCTGAAACTGAGTCATTCAAGGGAAAAAGAACTTCTAGATCAAAAACTAAAGGAAAAACTTGGGGCGACTCAACATTTGCAAGCAAAAAATTTTTTCTTGTCACGCCCTAGTTTTCCAATAAAAGTTTCAGTGTTGGCAACAAGTTTAGCTACCCTCAACGAATTCCTGACCGGACAGAATTCCGCTAAGCTCTTGAACGTTGGCAGAACTACCTAATGACTAGTGGTATTGAATGATCCTTTTTTTCACCTTCAATTTGTCAACTATTCGAAACAATCTGGCACGTGATTGTAAGAATCTGCCTAGCTTTTTGTTCGAAGTCATTCAAAATGTGACATTTAGGGTAGGCTCAATTGAACACCCACAGTCAACTGTTACATTTTTAGGCCAACCTTGTTTCTCAAATCTCGTTTAAAGGTTCCGAAAAACCAAAGGTCCAATTTCAATTGCTTTGAGTGATTCCTTGGAACGGTTTTTTAACTTTCGCATAAAATTGTTTCAGTAAATTTTATTAGATTTCTTCAGTAAATTCTATCTCCTTTTTCCCCAACATTTCATTCATTTTTTTTTTATTTTTTTGGATCTTATTGTGGGTACGTTTCCGTAACCCCATAACTATAACGAGGCCGATGGGAGGATTAACGTCTCGATTCGCTGCCCATTAAAAGAGATGAGAGTAAAGATTCGAAAACGAATTTCTGTACAGCTCCACTATTACGCCACTTTGAATTGAAAATTTGAACTTGAGTTTAAGACATAGTTCGTAAAAATTCCATAGACTTTCATTGGGTAATAAGCGAAAGTATTGGTGTAAAATAGTTCAGAGGTAGCAGTAAGTAAAAAAAAGCGAAAAAAAAAACTTCAGAAATATCCTTTGCTATATTTGTTTCTAATAAATTGGGACGGCTGTGACTACGGAAGAGGTGTCTAGATCCGAAATGGGGTAAGAGATTTCAGGCGCAGCCGACCCATTAGCGTGCAATAACTGACTGTATTGATAACGACGTACCTAATTACCATAANTCGTAAAAATTCCATAGACTTTCATTGGGTAATAAGCGAAAGTATTGGTATAAAATAGTTCAGAGGTAGCAGTAAGTAAAAAAAAGCGAAAAAAAAACTTCAAAAATATCCTTTGCTATATTTGTTTCTAATAAAGTGGGACGGCTGTGACTACGGAAGAGGTGTCTGGATCCGAAATGGGGTAAGAGATTTCAGGCGCAGCCGACCCATTAGCGTGCAATAACTGACTGTATTGATAACGACGTACCTAATTACCATAAAAGCCAGCTTTCACGAGGAAGCTGAACATGTCCCTTCTTGGGTGTATTGAGCGGTGGGGGCCCTGACTTGTCTTTGGCCCATACCCCCCAATCAGGCCTTTAATCGACTCGATGTGAAAATTAGCTTTTTCACGAGGGTTCTGGTCATTCCCTGCTTTATTCTTCTTTGGGAGCTATTTCGAGCCTGATTTCGGGGTCACCTAGCTCAATGTTTGAAGAGAGCGTGTGCGCCGGGACGAAACTCACCTGAGCTCCTGAATGGGTGTCTTGAATAGTTAGATACACACACGCCACCAAGAGTGCTAACGTTCTCTTCGAATGTAACAAAAAAAAAACACTTCCCTCGCACTACAAACAAGTTTCGATATTATGTTTGATTTCATCCGTAAAAAGAATGGAGCTGGAGATTTTAGGTTTAACATCTTCAGACGAGGACTGAAGAATGAGACTGAAGTTGCTAGTGCTAATGGCGGAAATTGGCATGTTTCCTATATCTCTGCCAAAATCTGCCCAAAAAAGCAAAAAGTTTGAAGCAAGTATGCGTCTTGTCCGAATAGAAGAACAAAGCCCACTACGTCTGTTTTTAAAACTGCTCCAGCGGTTCACCTTTACTGTCTGCCTGCCATCTCAACTCCCCTTGGTCTGCTCTATTCACAGGGTGATCATTTAGAATAGACATAAGGCTCTTCCAGTACAAACCGGTTGCTCCTTTCAACGACATTCAGGGAAAATAGAAGAAGCAGCAGGTCTCATGCAGAGTGACTCCAAGTGTCTACGCTAGCCATTTTTTGTGAATTAGCGACAATGGATGGTCTCCTATTTCGAGACTGAGCAACTACTCCTCAGATCACTATTCACTTTCTCCTGTCGTGATGCAACACTCGAAAACCCGAGCGCGAACACTGAACAAACACCCGGCCTGGTGGACTTTTGAGACTCCGTTCGACTCCAATCTTCTGCCGCCTTTCTTGTTAAGAAGTGTCTGGATTGAAGTGGACCAAAGCAACGGTGGCAGAATTTTACCATCATTTGCTTTTAACTAATGAAAATTGCCACAATTAAGTTTTTCATTGCTGTCCACAATTTTAAGACACATGTCGAATAACTACATTAAGTGGGCAACTAAGTGACTGTGTACTTTTCCATGCTTTTCTATTTCCACTTCAAACACCTATCATTAAGAGTGACCACCTCCCCTGAGTGAGTGACTAAAAGTCATTAATGAGGTATCAGAGTATCTCAGGGGCAGAGAATAATTGGGAAATTATTCTTTTTCCAAGAAAAGGCTATCTATGACTTGTCAAAGTATACAGCTTACTCACTTAGTGGATAACCTGAAATCCAACAAGATTTCAAAATATGAGAGAATTTTCTTAATCTCTCAGGATAATTTGGGATCGTGAACTAAATTAAATCGCATAAAAAATCGAGAACGTAATGGCAAAAAGATTAAAGCACTGATACAGACACTGGAGGAGCTCTACGACTTTTTCATACTCATCCGCGAGATTCTTATAAAAAAATTAGCTTTTCCGAGTATTTTTGAGAGCTCCTGATAAAAGAGAACTCATGCAGTTTTACGTGCTGGCTTTCATGAGTATCTCTAGTCATACATGGAGACCATTGCCATTGTACAGCTTTCACTAATGGTGGCACTCGAAATGACCCGACAGCTACATGGGAGGGTAGAAGTCTGTACTTTCTCTTCAGTCGCCTTTGTAGTAAGCTCCATTAATCATCGACTGTGAATAATGGACAGCTATATTTCACTGGTGAGGTTTTCTTTTGAGTGACCCATCATATGCCCATCATATGCCAAGTGCCTTTCTTCAATGGACCTCGACAAAAGCTTTCGAATAGGCCAAATTTGAAGTGTTGGCTCCCCTACTATAGAATAACTTGACGGAGCCTTCGCCTGGATGTAAAGGCTGATAGATCGACTATTATCCGATGTAGTTAAGAAAAGCCACAAACTCAAGTAATTTCTCATTATCTACAGTAGCTCTTCACCACTCAGGCGACTTTGAAGGCTTTCTTTTCAGATTGTTAGACTCGAAAATCTCCCAAGTAGTTTCAATACTGATCAAAGCACCCATACGGCATTCCCATCCCCCGTAACTATTAAAAGTCCATGCCCATTCAAAAAAAAAGCTGTTAACTAGCAACTATGATAGGAAACCCTACCAACCCTTGTTTTTCTTTGTTGTGATCCCTAACATACCATCACAACCAATCGCTACAAAATCTCCATCTCCACCTTCGATGTGCCCTCAGTCCTGAGGGAAGTAAACCTGAGAAACAAAATCTCCCAGCCATCTTTTAGGAAACCGGTCACAATTATCCATGTTGGCTCAGTGGATAGCCAACTCAAGCCAGATATTCAGGAGAAGTGCATAGACCCGATAAAGAAAAAACTGGCGAGACATTGAACAAAAAGGCAAGCTCTTCCCAAAATAGCATTCGCCGCTACAAGGGAGCAAAAGCCGGCTGCACTGACTGCTGCTCGCCGATAAGGACAGTGTCACGCCCTTGACAGTGCTGGCCCGCGATGGCAAAAAAGCCCATGCCTGCAAAAAAAACCCATCCTAAATGGAAGTCGTGTCATTGCGGTTTTAAACAAAGAGCGAATTAGGGATCGTGATATCATTAAGGCTTTTGAGGAAAATCGTGAAATAAAAAGATGGTGGTGGTTTATAATGGTTTACTAGCCTAGGCCCACTTTCTACGACAGATCACATCATCTCGTTTTTGAGCCTTGACTTTTTTGTTCCACCCAAGGACGTGCTGCCAATTGAACTAAGCAACAAAGTACGTTGAGCAGTGGCAGATCCAGTTGAACGGATCGATTACTTTACTGGTACTGGAACCTTGGAATCGTCACTCCCCTGCTCGGCGGAGCTAACGGAAAGTTCACATATTCTGGTCCAATTCAGTGGTGGACTGAAGTGACCAGTAAACACCAAAGGAAGAGCAAACAAATCCCCCATCCGAAAACACAACGAAAATAAACGATTTAGGGAATCGATTTTGTTTGCCAAGCACTTCAACCTCTACTCTCTCTAAGGGAATTCTTTGGATTTTTCTGAGTCATTGCAGTGCCGCTCCATAATGATCAGGTACTCTTCATGCGATTCCGACGAAGGCGGTCATTTTGGGAAACCGTTCTTAAGAAGAGTTTAAAATAAGACAAATAAGAAATCTCTCTGATTTTCTCAGTTTTCGTCACTCCTTCATTTCCCACACCGACACACCCACAAAAGGATTGCATTACCGCCTTGAACGCCCGAATGTCTCTGATATAGGGAGGAAGTCATATCATGATGTTAAAGGGAGTTAATAGTATTGGCTGCCCCATCGGGGTTTTTTGTCCGTCTGAAGTGAATCACTGATAGATGAGATGCTGCGCACTGGTGAATGGCAAAGGTCAGCTGGCAATCATGGATTTGGCGGTTTTCCAGATTCATGATCATTGAGCACGAGTCAAACTCAAAATAACAGTAGTATATTTACTTTGGTGGGCGTTGATCCCGAACGTGTTTTCTATGGTCAGCGTATGGTGGCCATTTGAAGGCACTGTCTACGATAGAAATGGCCCATGAGATATCCCGCTAAGATAGCTTTGTGCCCCTCTCGTATACCACATGTGGCGCTGTCAGGTCGGAAAGCGGCCTAGATAGGCGTTATAAAGGCTCGAAGGTTGTCTCGTGGGTACTCGCGGACGAGTTTCACCGGCATTGGAGAGGCTGTATCATTAACAGGGGGACCCACGTAGGGCGTTCAAACAATTTGTAACTTGTGATGACAGTGAAAGGCAATTCTGGACAGTTTCCTTGATGTAGTCAACTTTTTGCGCAATCACGACATTTGAAATCTCGTCCATATACTCCTAGAATGTCATTTCCGCCACAATAATCTCATACAACCTCTAATTTCACTATTTTTGGGGCCCTGATCTTCACAACTCGGCGAATTTTCTCGATAACTTTGCCACCGATGCACTGTTCCCAGGCGAAAAATAACTAGTCAAAAAGGCGCATCCGCATAAAAAAATAGTTGAAACTAGTCTCGGTCAGATATTTCCTTTGGAAAGAGAGGCAACAAACGTTGTACTAAATAATAAGAGAAAAACCAGGTAAGTTGGAGCTGAAACTCGAGGCTCAGGGAGATCGTCTTGAGCTCACAGTGAAATTTTACTTGAAAAGCCCTGTCTTCAAAGAATGAATGAGGACTCTTCGAAAGCAGAGAGTGAAGGTTAATGAGTGAAGTCGAACTCGCTTAAGTATGCGCCCGTACCTGACTTCCAATCAAAATCGTAATGGCGATATAGAGTGGCGTGCGTGGCTTATACAATTATTCGCGCTGGCCATCCATTATGCATTTCAATGCAATTTATCCTTAAAGAAAAGTCTTGTACCAATGCTCCAGAGAGATTGAAGACCTGGTTGGCCCAGGCAAGTATCGAGATCTATCTAAACTCAAGCCGATGATCATGGATGTGTGACAGGCGCCGTTCGCCACTACATCACCTCCCCCACCCCCTTAAAAAAGAAAGTTTCTAAAAAAAGAGAGAGAGATTTATAAAAACGTTGATAGCATGTGGTAAGACTTGAGCAGTATCTCATAACTTTCTTCATTTTCCTGGATTCCGTTGGTTTCATAGGTTTCTTTGGCTATGCCACATTACTGTAATCAAAATGAAGGGTTTGAGGTTTGATCCTCAAATAAGCCATGCTATTCAAGCTGTGATCAATCGGCTGTGTACCGGAGTGATACATGCCTCGAAAACCTCTTTTCACGGAATGACAACTGCTCAAGAAAGGTAGTCAACACCAAGAGTAAGGTCACGCATGAAAAGTTATTGAGAAAAATGGAATAAAAAGGGCAGAAAACATCATAGCAATGGTTCCAACAAGAACAAAAAAGCTCATTGTCCTGAATGAAGGGCACGCTTTCTTCGTTATAACAAAACAGAACGTATTAACTTCAGTTCCACCCTTTTTTTCGAATTACGAAATCTAATGAGAGGAAGGCGAGTGTGCGGGCTTTCCTCGTATCAATTCTCTTCTGTTTCTACTGTAAGGTATAGTGACACCTGCTGTATACCTACACATTTACTGCATGAGCCAATTTTTGGTTCCTAGCAGGTATCTTTATCATGAAAACTACTACAACACGTTAGATAGCAGAAACTTTTCCTGAAGAAAATTTTGTTCATTTCTAGCATTACTGTCCTCAAGCTTATCACCCATGAATGAACCTGAATTCATTGTCCGCTTCGCAACTCTCCCCCTTTGCCCTGAGTTCTTCACCCAAATTTGTTGTTCAATTTTAAACTAACTCAAGCAATGTCTGTTTTGGTGGAAAAAAATTCATTCATTCAGGTTTCTCTGAGGTTTTTTTCCTATGATTGCTAATGCGATAAGTTTGGAGCATAATGGATATCGATTTATCGGGAAGCACTGCTAAATTTCAAAATTGCAACATTTGCCAGATTCAGAAGGAACATTGAGCTTGACCTGGCGTTCATACTATTTCTCATATTAAAGAGCTCCACCCTCTGAAGGAATTATCTCTACAGAACCCATCTTTATCACCTTAAATCAGATCATCGCAGACCACCATTCAGCGGAGGACAAAATCTGGGAAAGACAAGAGAAGAATTTCGTTCCAAATACCAGAGTTGCGATAAGCCCCTTATAAAAAATATTTCGACTACTTTTTTTTTGACTTCCATTTTCTATTGCCAATGAATCAACTTCCGACCCCACTTATGATGCTATAATTCTTATCATATGATGGTCCTACATACAGTCGGGCTTACATTCACCGTAGAAAAGAATATCGAGGAAAAAAATTTTAGTAAATAAAACTTTCATATACAAAAACTTTTCTGATGACTTCACTCAGGCGCATTAAAATTGGATTTTTCTGAGGAATCTGATATTTTCTATTGTAGATATTCAAGAAACTAAGACAAGCTTACTTAAGATAGAGTATTTATGGAGTAGATTGGATCTGAGCCTGCCCTTCAGAAACAACTGAACTTGGGCACATTCCCTACATCAAAGGCATCCAAGTGGAAGCAGTAAAATGGTCGATTATACTGAAAGCATTTTGTTACGAGCTAACTGCTTCATAGAGTATTTATGGAGTAGATTGGATCTGAGCCTGCCCTTCAGAAACAACTAAACTTGGGCACATTCCCTACATCAAAGGCATCCAAGTGGAAGCAGTAAAATGGTCGATTATACTGAAAGCATTTTGTTACGAGCTAACTGTTTCCTTATTAAATATTTTGTATGGTGCAGTATTACAAAAAGAAGAAAATCAACAGCAGCTTTTCATGGCCATCCTTTTAACTGATCTCATCACAATCAATTCAAGCTCAAAGGTGAGGAATATTGGAGCTCGAGGTTCAATCCTTCCCCGCATAAGATATCTTTGATGGATTCAAAATTGCCTTTTTAGGATGAGCTTGTTCGCTCAAGGAGGCCTGTACGCTAGAGCGATGCAGTATTGTATAATGCACAAGAGCAGCTGAGCACAGGTTCAGTTTTCGGCCCCTGTGTTTACATTACGATAAGGAGTTTCATACGAAGTTTCTTTATCGTATAGACAGGAAATCCTTCAGAGCTAAGCTTTGCTTCGCACTGAAATTTGATTGCAAATAATAGTCTCAAGGTGATCCTCTCAGAATATTTCTCAGAATGATCGGGAGCTCGTTTTAAAAACTTACAACAGTGGTGAGTGTGAAAGTAAACAGCAACCAGATTAGCAATCGCATAGTGACGGAGAGCTAAGTGTCGGCCGAATGTGCACAGTCGAAGGAGCAGGGGGACGAGCGGGAGTGAAGGAGGGTGCGAGAGGTGTGCAACCTAGCTGACCGACTGCCGAACGAGGGACTCTCCTCGGAAGAATGTTGCTGCGGAGGTGGACCGAAGCGGCCAGCCGACTCAACCCCGTGTGCTGACCAAAAACAATAGAAAAGCGCTGCGAAATTCTCTAGATGAGCGGCTACGAACATTTGTCAAGCACACGACATTGAAGTGCTTCCACTTCGTTCTGGAACCACTGACCAGAACTCATCACAGCGCTATTGGAGGACTTGACTCGAATGAAACCCCTGAAAAACTTATTAGAGAAAGGAGGGCAAACAGATAGAGATTTGAATTTCCTTCCCATACTCCTCTTCCCTACATGTTCCCTACATAGTTCCCTTTTCTAGAATGATTCTCTAGAGCTATTATTTTCAGCTTCTATACTTGGAATTCTGGATGCTCGAGTCAACTTTCACTCACTACAACTTAGCGGAAGATTTTAGGGGAAAGCGTTGCCGGATGGGAGTGATACGGACTCAGTAAAATTTCACATTTTTCGGATTCTTGTCTTTCAACAAGCCCACTTCAGATCTGACCGCAGAAGTCACTACTTAGAGTTCAGAACAAAATTTAAAATAGTACAAATCACAATTGTGTCGCAAATATTGGGAGATTATGAGAGTCGGAACCCTACTAACTGAAGACTTCCCGTTCAACAGATTTTTCGCTCATATACTTTAAGGCGCAAGGCATTTAATGCAGTCAAGTACCCTGTTGAAATCGAAAATGTGAAAAAAATGCCGAGGAAAAAATACTAAAAGAAGAATTCAGGGCGACTACCTCTGTTTGTTCTCTCAATGTGTCAACCAGCATGTTTGATCAAGAAAGGAATAGCGGATAGCAGAGTTCCGTTTACTAAAGCATCTTAAAACCTTTGAACGTCGGCTGTTACTGAAAGATCTTCATAGCACAAACTTCTTTTAACGACAGCATAAGACAGAGCTATGCATACCACTTACTTTCTAGTTTAAGATATATAGTAGGAAATATATTGGAGAAGTCACGGCAAGNAAACCATCATTACTCGGCTAGCTCTAGCATCCGACTGCATGACCTAGGCTTGTTTCGCTATAGAGCTTTTCCAGATGTAGATGGAACTTGCAGGGTTACAAGAAATGTTATGGATAGCTTGGTTATCATCTTCTTCTTTTTCTCCTTCATAGCGATTATTCCACTTACAGTCGCAGAACCCAACCATTTGGATTTGTTGCTACTTTTTTCCGTGCACGGCATCTTAAACCCTTACCTTGATTTAGGGGAGGTCTTTCTTGATCTCGCCCCCCCCCCTTTTGGATAGCTTTTATGTGTCACAGTTTTCGGAAAAGTTTGCTGAGCTTCATCTTTCCAATCAGAAGTGCATGTGTAAAGTGACGTGTCTGTAAATTGTTTCCAGTGCTTTTCATGATAACGAAAGGAGTACCAAATGCTTTTTGTGCAACATCGTGAATAGGAAGATCAAATTGGAACTTGCTAAGAGTCTTAAATTACCTGAGGAGCCTAGAGTTTCACCATCTGTGTGCTGAAGAACTCTTGATAGTTCCTTTACATGGTGTACATGTGTTCCTGCTGTGTTTGTTTGTGTATTTGTACTGTGCTCAATCCATCTTGTCCCTAATGAACTGGGGAATTGCCAATTTATCTCCGCCATTTACATGATATACTTCAACGGTCTTCTACGCGAATACGGAATTTAATCGTAAAATGTGTTAGGGCCCCTCCCTAACACGAATGTTTGCACACTCGAGTGAGACTATCTATCCAATCGAAGATAAATCACTCACACTCATTTGCACAGGTCCATCAATGATTGTGGAATCGGAAGGTTCGGACCAAGCAAAATAACATGCACTCAATTCCCATTGCCTCTTGAAATTATCGGTAAGGGCTGACAACTTTCGTAATGAAGCATTTTGATAGCACAGTGTATCCTACAACATATAATTCGCGAAGTGTGTCTTTTGGTTTCTCGGTGTGTTTGTGCGTGTCTGTTTGTTTGTGTGTGTATGTGTGTGTGTCGGTGTGTGTGTCTGTGTGGAAACTCATAACTCCTGTCCCCGTGGACCGAGAGCTTTCAAACTTGGTAGGAATACGTGGGGCAGGATGTGAACACTNCAGGATCGGACTCCATGCGCAGGGGGCGGGGCGTGCGCGATAGAAATTTTGGCCCCAATTTCATAACTCCTGCTCCAGTGGACCCAAAGCGTTCAAAAGTGGTAGGAGTACAGGGGGCGGCATGGGAACACTTATGGTAGGTGGCAGGACCGGACTCCATGCACAGGGAGCGGGGCGTGCGCGATAGTAATTTTGGGCAGCAAAATCATAACTCCTGTTTACGTGGACCTAGTGCGCTCAAATTTGATAGGATTACACTTTTCGTACTAACAGTGGAACCTTAACATTTTAATAAGTGATGTAGGATATGACAGTATCGTAGTTCCTCGGTGACAAGAACTGATCATAACTGATAAGAGAAGATAAGGGACCTAAGAGAGACCACCTACCACTCGAAATCCTAATGTCTTCGGTATCTACGATGTAGCTCTGACCGTTCAGTAAGTTTCATTCGATAAGACAGGATGGTAGAGCAGGGTGACAAAAGTGAGTGGTAAGTGCAGAGGTAGGGACCCATCAGGGCAATACGATAAGCAGATTAGAACTTTGTTCATTTCCTACTATTAGTTTAGACCACTACCCAGCAAGGCTTGTGATTCAATGAAAGCTCCTTGCTCGACATCATTTGCGACAAAGTTTAATAGACCGCTCGTAACCTGGAATTCTCAACTAATGATATTTCCGTGAAGAAAAGGGTCCATTGATAAAGAACATCGGATAACGGTGCTATCATCGCTCAGAACATCTCCACAGCATCATCTTTGGTTGTCTAACAGCCGGATTTTTGAGGGTATTTCTTCTTGATAAAGGGCTCAAGAGATCGGGAACTCCAATTAAAGGCGTAAGCACGGACTTTCACTGTATACCATTTGCACCGCCCTGTTAATCCTGTGTCGTACTTCGTGTACAGGAAACTATTATTTGTTTCAAAAAAGGAGTGGAGAGTTAGCCGATTTACTACAACTTTGTCAAAGAAGGAGGGAAGCCCGGCGTTAGCCGGGCGAACTGACTATGTGATACGACGACATAATCTATTTCGAGCTCTCTTTCAGTTCCATACTCTCACTCAGCTAAGTAGCGGGAAAAAGTTGAAATTCAGCTAAACAGCTTAGAAATCTAAAATCTAAAAACTTTGAAAAAGGGGAAATATTCTTCAGTCAACATTTCTCAGGATAGGGTGTTTGACACAAGAAGTAGGAGAGCCTGGCGTTAGCCGGGCGATCCGACTGTTTCATACATATTCGCTGAAAGCTGCCCCCCCTGCAGCGGCTGGAATCTCGTTTAAACACTTCCTCCCCCATCATAGGCTCGTCCACCTTCAGCAATTCAAAAAAGGTTTTTATTCCAAAATTTTCTGCTGATGATCTTGCAGGTGCACAGTTCTGCATCAATCCTTTTTCCCGAAGTCATGGAATGCGCTACCAAAGTGTTTCTGCCAAAACTAATTGCAAGTTTATTACGTATCAGTTTTCAAAATATTTACTATTAGACGAAGATGAATATAAAATGACAAAGCAAAAGGCAAGTCATACTTTGTTCCAAGACATTTAGGTTGCAGTTATAACAGGGTCCTTTCTTAGCTGCTGTGTGCTCACAAAAATCATCTGTGACTCAATTGATGGTGTGCAAAGGGGCCTGTACAGAGAGAGTTACGACTTCTTGGGCCAATCTGAGAGAAGAATAAGTCTGCCATAGTGCATTTTAAGATCTCAGCACAACATCGCACCTCAATCATCTTAAAAAATGGCTATAACTATATGCGCTTTGATCTTCTTTGACAGAGTACCCATCGCATGTCGTAAACAGGCTCAATGAATAATCACTGGAATCATCTGTATCAACCGTCTTCCTGTTGGTCATCGCTTTCATCTGGCGGGCACCAGTAACGTCTCCATTAGTCTCTGTTGGGAGCCAGAGTGCTCCAGTGGATGGGCACCCGCTTCAGGGACATGAGCATTCCTTTCGTTCACAGCTTTCGTGAAGAAGTCCGACCATCGCGCTGGCGGTCGCCTTGGTGTTCGACCGTTCTAAGGGATCCATTGTGATCGTTCTGGTTCAACGGTCGTCACTATATCGCATGACGTGTCCGTCCCATCTGACATTGATTTCTGGGCGTAATTGACGGCATCCCTGATCTCTGTTCTTGTAGGGAGCTCGCAACTCCAGATTCCCATCTGCTCTTGGGTGTACAGGGAAGTTCCGAGCGTCGCACTTTCCAAAGCGCGTTGGGTAATGCTGATAGCAAGTTCATCCTGCTTCCCTAAAATCCAAGTCTTCGAGGCGTTAGTTAAAGCAGGAAGTGCCGTTGTGTCGAAAAGGTGAGATCGGAGCTGGATAAGTGTTTCATTCTGCTCGGCTCCGGAGCCCGGTCGCTCATATGTTGACTTCACGGTCCAGATACAGTAGCCAGAACATATAGAGTTATTCGTCCCGCTTAGCGTGAAGGGAGCATCAAGCGCCAATCCGCACTTCCTTAAGTTCGGCTTTAAGCCGAGTTGCCTATGAGTTTAATTACCTCTTCTTTCTTGGCAGAATCAAATCCCTTCTTCAAATCCGTGAATGTCGGACATAACGGTATCCTTCACCTTTGAGAAACTTCAGTGGGCCTTATAAAAGCGTGGACGTGATCAATTGCACCGAATGAATTTCGAAACCCTGCCTGCTCGCGCGTCCGTCCATTTATTATTCTGCTGATCCTTTTTAAAATGACGCGTGGGAAAAATTCGTAGATTACAGACGGCAGGCAGGCAGTTTGGGCGATATTTGCCAATTTCGTCGGCGGAACGGGCGTTTTGAAAGAAGAACTGAAGGAGCGGTGTGACCATCATGCCTAAGATGGTAGGGAAACAGACAGAAGTAGCTACCGAAGAGATCCAAGGAGAAGTAGACGAATAATTTCAGTATTTGTTTCATCAGAACTCGGTCTTGTGTTTGGCGAAATTGAGGGGGCATTGCTCTATCCTTCCCGGCCTCGACGGCTTCGTCCAGAATTGCTGCTCCGCTCTCTTTCAGATATTCCATCCGCTTCTATGCATAGCTTTGCAAGTTTAGACGTTTGTTGATGATTGCGCTACTTCACGCTAGTCCTAGTCCTTCATGAGCTCAAGAGTCCTCAAGACGATCTTCGACTACTCTCCTCTTTGCTTTCCTAGTACTAACTTGAACACATTCGACGAACTGGGTTGTATTCTTATTTGATGTTGTCGATAACGGAATCTCTCCAAAACAAGGAAGTGAAGTAGTGTCGGTTGATGAAGGACTTGAGGCTTCGTTTCCTGATCTTCGCAACTCCACCTTTAGCCGTTGAAAAAAGAATCTAGCGCGGAGAAGATGATGGTCCAATATTGTTGAGTACTTCCGAACAACAGCAACTTCAGTCAGGCGGAACTTTTGATTGACAATGATGTGATCTATTTTATTAGGGAACTGCCCACCAGGTGACTCCCATGTCCATCGAAAATGGGAGGGCTTCTGGAACTGGATAGTGTCAGTCGACATGATAAGCCTGGACAGTCTTCTATCCTGCTCTCCCCGCATGATTCCCGATGCAGCGGAGATTGTTATTGCTGAGGTCGATTTGTTACGCTTCGCACGAATCAATGTCCATGGCTAGGTGCGTATTGTCGAGTACACCTACGCCACCGACGCCGCCGATGCCTTGTGATCCGAGGAACGGTCCTAGTACTTGTACAGTTTCGATGATGGCGTGCAGGAGACGAAGCTTTCCCGTCTCTGTGAACCCGATGACATCATACTTGATCTTTCTGGCTTGCACCGTCAGATCTTCGACATACGCTCCAAATGGAAACGTTAAAAGGGACACGTTAAAAGTACAGATATCTTCAAAGTTTATAGTCTCTAAGTTTTTTTTTCCATATTCAGCTGAGTGAGGGTATGAAACTGAAACAGAGTTCCCTCTTTCTTCGATAGTTGTAGTAAGTCTAACTCCCCACTCCTTTTTTGGAACAAATGGCAGTTTCCTGTACACGAAATTTGGCACAGGACTAACAAAGCAGTGCAAATGGTATTCGATTAAATTCGGCGCTTACGCCTTCGATTGGAAGTCTCGGACTTTTGCTCTCTATCTTTGCAATAAATACCTATCAAAAATCCAACTGTCAGGCGATCAAAGATGATGCTGTGGAGATGTTCTGAGTGATGATAGCAGCGTTATCAGATATTTTTTTATCAAGGGGCCCTTTCCTTACG
>UZAF01016147.1:36159-69429 GCA_900617895.1 Haemonchus placei
ACAAACAAACACACACACAAACACGCCGACACACCAACAGACACACTTAGCGAATTATATAAAGTAGGATCATTTTCCTAGCGGTCCTTTCCAACGCTGTCGTAGTGGGCTTTCACAGGTTCAGCAGAATGAAGCTATTGATAATATTGTTTTTGGTGTACTAGTTCCACAGTATCCAATATTAGCTTGCCTGACTCTAGAGTGAGGGCTGGGTTGACTCCGGATAGCTAACCAGGCTATCCCAGAGCACGCAAAGGAGCTTGGTTCTGGAGGCGGCCTTGAATCGCTTTCCGGATACTTCACAGTCATTCGAATGCAAGCTTTCGGCTGAGTCGTTGTGCAGGATACCAGCTGTACCCCTAGACTCTCCACACTCTCATGTTTGAATACACCTGCATGATACAAAAGGCATATCGACCCAGCATAGCAGAAAAACAGAGTTATCCCCGGAGGCCACAGATTCTTCATTGAGAGAGGTCCCTCAGTGAAGGAGATCCGTAGCCCCGTATATAAAATAAACCTAAGCACGCATAAAAGGATAAAGGATAAAGTTTTTGGCGTTAATCAATCCCGTCTGAGGGATGCGCCCCCGCACTCCACTTCCATTCAGAATCGTAGTGGCGTAATGAGTGCGTATGTGGCCTATACAATGACTTGCGGTGGCCAGCCGATGTACAAGTCAGTGCTTTTATCCTCCCAGACGAGTCTGGTACCAATTCACCGACCCCGGAGGGATGGAAGGCTTGGTTGGCCTAGGCGGGCATCGAGCCGGGATTCGAACCCCTGACCGTGCGTATGATATAGTGCACCACTTGCCACTATACCACCTCCGACTCAATATCGTGATCCCAAAACTTTCGTGAATCTGTAAGGAAAGTGTTCAGCCAAATCAATGCATGCACTGAGAGGAAATCTTTTGCAAAGGTCACCGACGATGTGATATCGCTTCGGACCAATAACACTGAACTTGCTCTGCTCGTGAGAACGGGATCACAGACTAAACATTGGTTACGAAGGTCACCACCAAATTTCTGCCTGCAGTAGTCATTCGTCATAAGTGCTTAATTGGCTGAAAAGTGAAGAGCAAAACGCAAATGCTGCAATTATCCAAAGGCTCAAGCTATATTCCATTCTTTTTAATGTAGGGTTGGGTCTGGTCTCCATCTGCCCAGAGAACTGCTAAGGGCATGTATCAGCTCACCATCAGAGCACGCTTTATCTATCCCTCTGAACCACGTTCGTCAAACTACTGGTCAAAAGTCCTTATGAAGTTGCGATTAAGTCAAGACAATTCTGTCGTCACGAACAAATAGGGTAGTCAAACTCAGTGAAGTCAGATATTTGGCAATAATGGTTTTTAGGTCCAAATTTACTTAATGCTCCGCGGCACTACTACACAGGTCGATGTGGAAGTAATAATGTCATATTAAACAAGAATGATATGCTTTCATCCTAACTTTCTTATATATAAAGCAGTAGCTTGGTTTGTCGGTTTGTCGGTATGTCGGTATGTCGGTTTGTGTGTATGTCGGTTTGTCGGTCTGTCCGTCCGGGTTACTTTGTGATTATGATAAATGTAGTGATATGGAAAACTTATTCTTCTCATATAAAAAGCAGTCACTTCGTGGGTAGGCTAATGGAGAAAAGTGAGCGCTGCGGAGTGAAGCGAGTAATATGAAGTGAGGTGGATGGTTCAAATTGTGATCTCTACTGTAATGTAATGGCAGTACTTCGACACTGGTATATAATATTGTATGAATGTGATATATCAAGTGAGAACATCGGTTAAAATTGCACTGACAACTCATTCGTTCACAAAATGAAATGAAACACAGAAAAAGATGAACAAGTTAGGCCAAACAAAAGTTAACGTTATAAGAGCAGAAAAGATGCGACGAGACAAATTGAAAGGGTCGGTAAGGAAGTACTGTGAAGAGAAATTCTGAGCGTCAACCATTTTGTATAAACAATCTGAACACAGGTGAACAAAGGTGATAAATTTCTAAGAATTCCAGAACAATTAACAGATGAGTAAAGGAGGGCTCGGGTCCGTGGGTTGCGCAGCTCTATCAACAGTGATTGGACAACACCAGATACCATCAACTCCTACTATGCACCGAGGGAAAAGTGTGGGTGTAGCGGTGGAAACTACCTGCAATATATTACTTGGAAGCATTATTCGACTCGTCTTGGCGCTGAGCGGTAGGTGCGGGCACTGGTCTCGTCGGTCTTGCGACACTTTGTGCGAATTTCTTCTGCTTTCTGTTTATTTTATCTTTCTACTGTTCCTCGGATTGGTCTTCCGGTACCCTTGTGGCGGGGTCGAAATTCTTCTGCCTTTATTCAAAGCTACCTTGTCAGGTGTATTTACGTATTTACGTTTTTCGCCACACTTGTCCTGAGCACCGGCGGCCCTGATCGATTATTTTCTGTCAGGTCTCTCACCAATCAGTCAATTTTTGATCTTATTGAAGAAATCAGCCATTCTCTCGATTGTCACCAGAAACGGTGCATTGGATCAACTTTTTGTAAGAGACGGTTTTCATGGATACCCCTCTTTATTCTTTGCCTATTTAGGGCGTCAAGGGAAACCAAACTGCATCTTCTGGTTCTGATGGGGGAGCCCTTCATGAAGCAGTTAAACTATTTGATAGCGACGATGGACTACCTACTCATCTGAAAACAGTGCTTGGTCATCTTTTGGAGAAGATATCTTTTGTGGATCAGCTAGTAGTAAGAAGAAAGGAACTCGAAGAACGTATTACCTATGAACTTGCTGAAAAAATCTACTTTCGAAAGAAATTGAGTCTTTTAAACGTTAACGTGCCTGGAGTAGACAGAATTCTCCTGCTACCAGACCTCTCTCTGAATCAAATGTGACTTCGCTCCATTGTTGTGAAAAAAAGAGAAAGGCTCAAGTTGATGGTAGTCTCTGGCATTGTAGAAAGTAAAGAACCTTCAGCACTTAAGCGAGCTTCACATGACATGTTATTTGAAATTGTTGTTTGACTTCTTGTCTATTGATGGCTCGCCTGTTACCTTTTAAAAAATGGGATAACCCAATGATCACATTCCACGTTTGATCAAAATTATCCTTCCCAACACATTTCTAAAAAAACTTCTTCTCACAAGGGCCCTAAGACTGAAAGCAATACAGGTCCTAGGAAAGTATATCCGTCCCTCACTCCCGATGGCTGAGAGGGACGTCTTAGGGCCCTTTGGATGGAGAAAAAGAAACTTTCTGTTAATGCCACCAATAATGTTGACGTTGTTTCTACTCTTCTTCTCACACCTATGAATCGCTTATTCTCTCAGCAGTCTCCTCTGCACCTTCAGGAAAACAACTATCTTTTCCTCGGAAGAAAATTTCTTGTCTCATGACCAATATTCGGTCATTTCAAAACAATTTTCACTCGTTAGCATACTCTTTGTCAAAATTAGTGTACGGAATTAGTGCCAATTTCGGAGACCTCAAGCCCAAGAGCACGGTAGAGTCTTTTCTAGGAGACCTCTGTCTAAATTATATCACATTAAGGTGTGATAGAAGGAGGAAAAAAATGGGTGATGTTTACTTTCAGTAAAGCAATCTCTTTTTCCCACGAATGTTTTTGCAGAAGCGTGGCAGACGGATATGAGTTTGTGGCTGGGATATTTATGCATCGAAATCAACCTGCTGTTTGATCTTGGTTTACAGATTTCCCAGGTGTAAGGCAGCTAATACTGAACAAACGGTGAAATGTTGACCTCCTTATTTGTCACTCTACATGTCTTCTGGTAGGTGACTTCAATTTTCCCGATATTACTTGGAGGAGTACGCCTTCGGCTAATTTTACATTGTCGCGATGTCTTTTAGATATCGCGACAATGTAGAATTCTCATTCTGAGAATTCACATAAATATACCCAATCTGTAGGTTGCTACTCTCGTAAAACGAGTCTGTTTCATTTGGTATTTTGCAACAGTAAAAGCTTCGTGCAAGATAGATTCATCGGCCCCCCACTGGATAGTAGTGATCATGCCACCATCCATTTTAGCCTCAAAACTTAGGCAAATGAGTTCAAGCAAGTTTGGAAAAGAGATTTCGAAAATACCCCATATAGCCAGGTGGGCTCTATCTTTGTGATGTTGATTGGATAGGATCATTCAGCTGCTGCAAGGATACCAACGAAATGTATGAGCTGTTCATTTTTGTACTATCCAGTTGTTTGTTCCATTTAAAAAAATCCCAGTCACCGTACGAAATTTGCCTGCTCAGCTCAACACCCTTTTCGTACGTAAAACATATGCCTATAAAAAAGCTATTTCGAAGCAAAAGCAGCCGGACTGAGATCACTTCAAAGATCTGTCTAAGAAATTCGACAAAAGGCTTCAAAGTACAATTGTGCCGTCGAAAGGAAAATTATAGACAGCTCTAATAAATACTATTTATTCAATGACATTAGAGCTAAGATTCAGTCTTCACGAAGAAAATGTGCTCTTGAAAAACGGATGGCTCGTGTGTAATCACTGACTCTGAAAAGGCTAAAACCTTAGCAGGTGAATTTTAGGAAGTATATGAGAACTATAGGACTACATGTTCCGAGACACCTAAAATTATATTTTTTGTTACTATGAGTTATTCAGTAGTTTTCACCAGCCATGACATTCTTAATCGCCTGCTCAAGTGGCCGTCACGTGTTTCTCAGACACCTGACGGAATTCCTTTAATCCTTCTTATATATAAAGCAGTAACTTGGTTTGTCGGTTTGTCGGTATGTCGGTATGTCGGTTTGTCTGTATGTCGGTTTGTCGGTCTGAATGAAGAATGTCGCACCATACAATGCTTTTCCTTTGGAATTTATTTTAAAAAGAAGTTTGCAGTATGCCGAAGTTCCGCTCAGATGAAAACATGCTGTTGTTCGGCCTTCCCCCAGAAAGGTCCCCTTCATTGTTCCGGGTAATTATAGACTCATAAGTTTGACTTCTATCTTTTGCAGGTTACTTGAGAAAGTGACAAAAGACGCTATTGTTCGTCATTCAAAGAGAGAGCAAATTTTATCTGGTTGCAGGCATGAGTTCAGGAAAGGTCGATCTACAGATACGCTAATGCTTGCAACCAACAATGATTGGGTAGCTGCCCTGGATCAAAAGTCTTGTGCGGATGTCATATAATTTGATTTTCGAAAAGCGTTTGACAAGGTGTGCCATACTAAATCAACAGGAAATATTACAAGTCGGAGTACCACCGAGAATAGTACGATGGATTGGAGCTTTTCAATTCAAGCGTACATTTTAAGTAAGGGTGAACAAATCGTTCTCGTCCGTCAGGTACTTCCCTAGCGGAGTGCTTCAAGGAGAAGTTTTATCTTCGGTTCTATTTGATGTTTATGCTTTCGATCTTCCTGCTACGGTTGAGAGCCACGGGGTATACTGCAAGATGTTTGCAGATGTTATAAAAATTTTTATTTATTTTTTATTTTTATCTTCTATTTATTTATGCACTCGTAAGTGCGCTTGTTACAGAACTTCACTAGTTAGGTAACCAGTTATGTAGCGTAACATTCTAACTGCAGAAGCAAACGCAGATGAAGGTAGACAACCAGCATTATGGTACAGCATGGTAGTACTCTTGAAATCGAATACAACAAATGTCTATTAGATCACCTAGCCGGAAGCACACTTGGGTATTAGTTATTTATTTATTTACTTTGTTCCCAAGCAACGGTCTTGAACACTGGCGAAAAAGCGGAAGGTGAGCCATCAACTTAGCGAAGGGAGACTATGCATTTCCGTGAAACGAACCGCAACACAGACCCACGTCAGTCGGCTATGACGCCAAGTTGCCACGTATGGGATCATAGGTGCTTGACGAAACTTCGAGACACGGGTATACCGACCACCCACGTGGAAACGCCAAGCTAGGCAAATATTACGAGAACAGACCAGGCAATGCATAGTACTTCACCCGAATAAATGCCATTTGAGATTTTCGACCCGCCACTGAAGTATATTCAAAGAAATTCATAAACCAATAAGGTCCTCTGGTGACTTTCTTGCCATTCAGAGATCCCTCGGCAGTATCCTTGATTGATCTAATTGTAAGGCTTGGTGTCTACCCATTTCTATTGAAAAAAACCAAAATCCTGCATTTTGGAAAAAACATTGTCTGCAACCCTACTCTATTTCAAACTCTCCTTTTGCAGTTGTCTCTGCAGCTATGTTTCGATACTCACTGCCTTTGCATTGCTGCTAAAGTGGACTTTTTCTTCTTCTTCTTTTTTCTGGGCTTTTTCTTCTCCTGCGTGCACTTTTTAGTAAGGACCCTGCAATTCTGCGCAAAGCCTTCAAAATCTTCGTACGACCTATACTTGAATATGGGACCGTAATTTTTTCTTCATATAAGAAGAGATTTATTCAGGTCATCGAGATGATTCAAAACAGCTTCACAAGGGAAGTTTTCATCGGAGCGCTTGGTTACACCTACAATAGCATCCCTCGTGCTATTGTAAGGAAAAAAATGTTGAATTTAGACTCTCTCGATAAAAGGAGAGTAGTGAGTGATTTGATGACGGTGCATAAAATCATTATGGGCACAATCTCGCTCGGGACTACCAAACTGTCTTCCTTCAAACCGGCTCAGAGTATAACAAGTTTAGCAAAAATGCTAGTTTCCCACTAAATCTTTCCAATATGATGCGAAAACTTTCTCAGCTCCTCAGGAATCACAGTTAGTTGTCTCTTAGTCATTATTGTTGTGTTGTCTTTAACAAGTTTGTTACTGGTATCCTTTATACATATACATACAGTAGCGCTCAAAAGTCTTCGGTAAAGTGCTTTGGTACTTTTTCGTTCATAACTTTTTTCCTTGTAGACCAAATCGCGCCAAATTTGGATATGTTTAACTAGAGCATATTTGACCTTATCCAACACAATTTGACTGCGAAGCTGCAATTTTCGCGGATAGAGCGAGGTGTTTGTTGCGCTAGCAGATTTTGCTAAAAGTAAAGTTGTTGACGTCTGCACTAATTCGCACCCTATAAGCGTTTTTCTCATCTATTGTTTTCGGCGTTACCGTCGTACACTATAGACATGACAAAAAATAAAGAGACTCTAGAAGGAACATCATCTGTATTTTCGGTTGATTTTGAGTTTAAGCTCTTCAGTATATCTGGAACATGATCAGATTGCAGGTCAATAGTGGTAAATATTCACAATACACCCACGCTCCAGATATAGAAATTTCGCATGATTAGATCCAGTAGGAAAAGAGTTACGACTGAAAAGTGAAACTGGAGAATCATTTCACCGAAGACTTTTGAGCGCTACTGTATATGTATCCATATATGAATATATATCAGTTAATTGTTCATAATATTCACTAATGTTTGATGTTCGCCGTTAGTTGTTTTATTTTTTTGTGTTCCTTTAGTTGTTTATTAGTCACGTTTTAGGTACATCTTTGGATGCGTTTGTTTGTTTTCATTTTTTTACTTATTCGGTGAGGGCGTGTAACAAATCAAATAATCAAATGTTTACAGATTAACAGTCGATCATTGGTTAAGCTTTAGTGCAGAACACAATAGCTTTTCAAACCGCGCCAACATCGCTACCTAGTTTTGTAGGGCGTGAAGGGGTTCATCACTAAAACTGGTCATTAGACTTGGTACTCACAGCTATCGTTTGCCCCTTTGAATCCTATCGCATGGCCAACGCGGTGAGGGAAAGACGTTAAAGGCCATCACTGAGGTACCCGCAGAACGACAACGCTCGACAACCTCAAAATTGCGCCTCAGAAACCCTTCAACATTTTCCTCTTAGTTCCAGGTTTTTCATATATCCATCTACGTTTCATGCTTCTGTAACGTTGCCCTTTTGAGCACCATGTGCTCCGCCTTCTCGAGCATCACTTTGATAAATCAAATTCGTAACTTAATGTGATCTGGAAACGGCAGCCCATGATTTCTTCGAATCATAGCTTCCTGACTCTTTCACAGAATGCATCACCTGATTGCTCAAAAGATAAGGGAGTGCTGTCAATCCCTCTGATGAATAGATTTAATATCCGATTGTATTAGAAATTTTTGGAAATGAATTCGTAATGACTTCCTTTTGTCATAGATCTTTCTTGCCAATTTAGTAAAAATTCGCTGGCTGATCTCCTTGAGACAGTGAGAGATTTACTTCAATTTCGGAAATTCGGCCTGAAAGATGATACTCATCAATAAAAATGGTATATTCTAAGCCTGCTCATTCAGTAAGAGAAAGTCTATCAAGTGAGGACTCATCTGTTCCAATACGAACTTTATTGGGTTAAGCCCTTGTGAAGTAGGTAAAGAGGTTGGTGACACCGAAAATTTGGACCTCGTAGTATTTTATGCACAGCAAGTTAATCATCAATATTATACCGATGAAAAGTGAAATTATTTTCAGCTGATTCCATACAATAATTTCAGGATGTATAGTGAAGGTACTGTGTGTTCTGTGATTTGTATTGCAGAGCACTGAATATCAGTGCATGCAGCGCTGATACAGTTATCGATGTGTGATCGTATAATGCATCGAAGGTCAGAGGAATTTCTGGGTGATTTCCTCTCATTTGTTTCATAGAAGATAAAGAGGTTCTTCAACAGGATTCTTTATTAGGATGGATTGGTTACATTGCCCTTGATATACGCAGGCGTATAACTCAACAGATAAATAAGATGGATAAAGTAGAAAGGATAAAGTATTTGGAAGTTGATCAAACTCCTTTAAGGGATCTGCCCACGCATTCGACTTCCATCTAGAATCGTAGTGGCGTATTGAATGCCCAAGTGGTCTATACAATTACCTACGGTGGCAGGTCGAAGTACAAGTCAATGTTTTTAGTCTCTCAGCCGAAGCCGAGCCAATTAGGCAACCCCGGGAGGATGGAAGGCCTGTTGACGCTGATGGAAATCTGTCTGGGATTTGATCTAGTGACCATGCATGAAGTAGTGCGTCATTTGCCACTCAACCACCTCCGCCCGAATGTGATAGATATCAAAATAATTATGAAAGGCGCACTTCTAGAATTCGGTTATAAGGGATTCATGAATCATTGACATTTTCTGGAATTACAAACTTGATTACGGAAACCAAACTTGAGTTCATCTTACCCCAGCCCTTATGGTTAGTGTGAAAAGTCAGATTCAGGAAGGCTTGTCATCAGACTTATTACAAAAGGACGCTGAATAGTTACAAGGGTGTATTAAACGCGGCCATTGTAACAAACATGCGAGAAGTTCGGAAATGCTTCAAGACGTTCTTGAAAGACGATCAATATCACAACAGTTCTTGAATTCTCACCAGTTTTTCCAGTGTATGCTTCGAGGAAATACAAGTGAGCCAATTAATTCACCAAAGTTGGCGATTAAGAGGGAACATTGGATTTTGTAATGAGATGCCTCATAATCAAAGCAATCATCTTGAGAGAATTGAGGTTCATCTGACAGTCGACCCTCGAATATGGCGGAGCGATTACTTGTGTGCTTTAGAAGCAAAGGTGGAAACCAAGATAGGAGTTCAAAGGTACAATTGCTCTGGAAGTTATAACAAATTTCAACCTCACAAAACTTCATCCATCATAATTTCCCATGCAGTCGCTTCAAAAAAGACAGTCGAAGGCGCTGCAGCGCCCATGCCTAATTCAAAGAGCCTATTACGCCTCCCCAAGATAAGTGCTTTTTCCCATTGTCTGGTTCGGCGAAGCTCTAGTTGCCCTGGAAAACCAAACAGTCCCCCAAAAATGGAACGAGAATCACATACTGTTGACCAAACAATTTAAGGAGTTGTCCAACAAATTTCCTGATGCATAGACTTCACGCGACTGAAGATATTCTTCAACAGAATTCTATCAATATTCCTCTAAAAATATTTGACACTATCATCCCATAAAAGCGCTCATCACTCAAACAAGGAACGTGACCAGAAGCCGTTCTATAAAGGGAGTATGACTAGGTCCTTCAGAAAAAAGATAGATAAACATACAGATATGTAAGCCACACCCGTCTGCTGAAGCGATGACGCTCTGTTCGCAACGATAACGGGAGTCTTCACTGTGGAGTTAAACACTTTTGCAGCTTTTGCTTCTCCCGACAACTGGCTGATTTTGGTGTTTTCGTGAATTCTTGCTGCCAACCTCACGAGTGGTGGAGTTTAGAAGATCAAAGTTCTGTTTAAAGATGACACACTGCAGTGCAGACGATGGCTCATCGAATGTTGAGATCAGCTGCCCTTTGGGACTCCTTGTATTTTATGGGTTGATAAGAGATGGGAGATTTCACTTTATTACCTATGAATGATGGTTTATTGACCGCAGGAACTTTTGCAGGCTTTGTTTTTACTTCATCAAATACTCCACTGATTTGTTTCTCATCAGCACTTTTGTATTTTGCTGACCTTAGTTCTTTGCGTTTTGACGATCTTTGCTCTTATTATATTACTACCATCAAGCGAAGTGAACCTCATAGAGGGCAATTCTCCAGGGTTTCTGCAATAGTTCTCATCACCAAATAAGGAGCCGCCTTGAAGACCTTCCCCGAATATAAGAAGGTACCAGGTGGGCAGTGCTATTTGAAGTCAGTATCTCTAGCTTACTCCTTCGGTTTTCGGGATGAGGTGTCTGGACGTCGGTGATACAGCATTTCGATATCACAAATGTTGAATCTCTGATGGGCACGGAGTGATACTTCTCCTGACCTTTCAGATGTCATTGCAAGAAGAATCAAGACGTCCTCAATTAGAAAAATTGTGAACTTCCCCTGGTCGAACACTATCGGCGTTAGCTTGCCCCAGATGCGATGTGATTACTCCCTTTGAGTTTGTATTCCTATGCTCTCCATTTAATCAGCTCCACTTTCAAAGGGTTAACACAAACGAAACAACATACGCATTGTCAAAAAGGTAGGCAAGCAAAACGCGTCTCAGTAGTCGAAAAGTATCAATAGGTCACTCCTCGGAAAGCCTGACTGAATATCTTTACTTCATGTTTGCACCAGACGTTTCGAAGTGACAAGAGCATTCAAATGAGAATAACTTTAAGTCTGTTCAGAATTCGATCTTATGAACTAGTGTGAACTCCTGACCAACTAATTTCCACTACAGGGGGAAGTGTCTGTGTCGACGGGGTCTAAATAGGTTGAACCTCCTTTTACATTAGTGACCCTGAACGAAAAATTCGCTTCGTCTACATCACATAGATGCTGTGCTAGGTGCTTTAGCCGCCTAAGATGATGATCTGGTAACTTCTAGGGTATTTCTTGTGATAGCGCATAAATAGAAAATTCCGAGATGCAAATACCTATAAGTCCTCATTTCAATCAAAAACCGGTCACTTGCCAGGTAAAAACGAAATTGACGGAACCAGTTTCGAATGGCACAGGAATCGAAAAGCTTGGTGAGACTATGGAAAAGGACCTGGTCGAAATTTGACGAATGATAACGTCACTGCTGTAGGTTCCTAGAGAATCAACCCGATACTATTCTTTTGCCTCAAAAACACTCATATTGTGGGCACACAGTCACTTCTGCCTGCGGTACGAAGGAGTCAGGGAACACTCACATAGCTTCCGTAGAGAGAATCATTCAATCATTCAGCAAAAACGAGAATAGTTATGATATCATTATCCACGAGTGAGGCTGAGTCATTTAGGCTGAAACCTGCCGAGTTATTAAGTGGAAGGCTATGCGGACACTGCGTACCGCATTTTTGCAACGCCGCGCAATCATGGCTTCATTATGACTTCAACTGCTACTCTGAGTAAAAACCACAAACACAATGATACGCTCATGCGAATGAGCTCGCGCGCTTAGGATTATGACCTAATTTGTCGGTGGTTCAGGGAACAAAGGGTGAACCCCTGTTGAGAGAGCGATTCTTTCTACGAAAGATTTAATCTGGGGTATTATTGGACATGCATCTAAGCATCCGATCGGATACAATCGGTATGTCTATCCCTTAGTTGAAGTTTCAGGCCCCACAGCGGATATCAAAAACATCGTATATTCCTTTTTCGGTAGTTTCATCGGCTTTATTGCCGTGAGAAAGAAGTCTATTGTCTGACAGTTGAGGTGCGCTTTCATTCTAAATGTGCTCTTTGACTGCAACTCAATCACTGAATGCTGTGGATGCATAATTTTTGGTGTTACAAAAGAAATAAGCAGAGCACGGCTACAAGAAGTCCGTTTTAGAGAG
This sequence comes from Haemonchus placei, assembly GCA_900617895.1. Lineage (NCBI taxonomy): Eukaryota > Metazoa > Nematoda > Chromadorea > Rhabditida > Trichostrongylidae > Haemonchus > Haemonchus placei. The sequence continues at coordinate 48,353 of UZAF01016147.1, forward strand.
TATTGATGATTTCTCATCATCTAAATTTTCTAAAGGGCCGTGGTGTTTTGAAGGAACTCAGAGAAAAATAAATCGAAAATTCAGCAGTAGAGTTTATAAAGTGCACCCTACAAATAAGCCTTGTTGTTTAGAGTGTTATAGGTTTTTCTCACTTCTATATGTTACTCTGACTTGTCACTGCAATTTGCTTGTCTTTCCTTATCAATTTGTTGAGTTCTGGATCTCCTTCAGCGACTGGTGGTAGTTCTTACTTGTTCCAACTGCAATCATATGACTTCGTTTTTTAACTTTGCATACTTTCTCTACTTTCTCTCTTTTCTTCCCATTTGCTAGAGCTGACGTATTTGGGATACCGGGAGGGGGAAGCTGGTAAAATAGGGTTTGGAATTCGTGGGCTACCCGCGGCAGGGATTTTTAAATTGCGTGGGAACCGCAACTTCGCCTTTTTCCCTTATAAGCCAGTTAAGGGCTATTTCTGAACCGCTTTTGCTATTGAAGACATAGTTTATGATGAGAATGGTTTTCGAGATTTTCCCACAGTGTGAGTTCGAGGCCTCCCCTTATACCATACCTGCCGTTGTAAGGTTGGAAAACGTCCTGGATAGGGCACAATAAGGGGCCAGAGGCTGTATTGTGTCGAAGCCACACCCATAGTGGACGAAGTTCAACTGGACTGTGAAGCCTACACTATCTGAAGGTATTTCTATGTAGGAAGTTCAAACAACTTGTCATGATCCATGGCGACAGTAAAAGCAGTTTCGGACAATTCCAGCTTGACGTCTTCAGCTCCTTGCGCAAGTGGAGCAGATAAAATCTCGTCCAAACCTCCCTTACATGCCATTCCCGTCATGGTAATCTCGTATAACCTCTACTTCTACAACTTTTAGAAAGCCTCGTTCTTTTCCTAGTGGACGGATCTCCTCGCTTTCTTCGCCACCGACGCTGCTCCACATTGCTACTTCCGTTACTCAACTTTGAAATGGCACCTAAAATTTATCGTGAACTGTGCCCTTAAACTCTGTTTGTCGGTCTCCACCCAAGTGAAATTCTCATGACACTCTACAAATGAATTGCACTATGCTGGAAAGTTTTGCTAACATTCGCTAGGCCGTACAGGCCTGAAACAGGCCATTTCGGCACAGCAATTCTCGAGTTTTCGTAATATAACGGATTTTGCCGAGGTGTTGAGTAAATCTAATGTACCGTGAAGGATGAAGTGAATCTTTCCAATGCCATCACCTTATGAAATCTTGCCCCATTTCTGTTCTTTCTTCGGTAATTACCCGTCTAGACGGAATAAGCAGACAGAAGGAAATATGTTGATGAATTAGATAGAAAGGAGAACTTTCCGGAGATGGTAGGCGGACTTAGCAACAACAAAAGAATCTAACTTATTTCTGGTTTTCCAAAGGGATCAGATATCAGAATATAGCCAAGCGATGGGCTTGATCAAAGCAGCAGCAAACAGAGAATATATCTCCTGCGTACAGGAATTCATGGTGGCTAGTATTTCTTACAGTAGAATCCTATAACCTTTCGCTGCACGTTGAACTGTGAACAGCAAAGTGCTGTAGACAATTTCAACCATTACCCCTGGCACTTTCCTCTTAACACCACTCATAGATGACGATAGGATAAAATTGGTGTTGTCTAAACATGGATGATAATGTTGTTAGGCCCGCGTGTGTGCCTTTGTTGACCGATGTGTTGATTACCCAGAGAATGTTCTAGAGGATTATCACCCCTGTTATGGTGATAACATTGTTTACTCAGAACTTCTCACCATTCCTTCTATTCTTAATGTACATGACCAACGATAGAAATAAAAAAGTCAGATCAAGTTGGTACACACATCGATCTTGGGCATCTCAGATTTCTGTACTGGCCTTCCCTTTGATTTTTGTTGAATAGATGACTCAAAGGCAATCATGTCCTTCCTAAACACATCGAGAACTCGATATCTTCTCAGAATCAATATTAAGTACAAACAGTGGTCTCCTCACATTTTGAAATTATGAAGGAGCTTGTCCCTTGCATGATTGAATTTCTTGATGCGCGTTTTAGAAAATCTCAGTTTCCAGTTGGCGCTCTACCTGCAGATTGTGGCTGTCATGACTATGAGTAAAAGTTCGTTTTGTTGTGTGGCCTAAGGCGTCAGTGCTCTGCAAGCCCTAATGCAGTAAATACCTTCTACTCAATTGTCATTCCGAGTTACACTGCTGTAATGTTTACGGTTGGAATTCACACAGTGCATGCTGTTCCGTGATATTACATAGACTACACTCGATGGGAACTTTGTTTCCTTTCCACTTCCTTCTTTACAATCTTCGTCACGGGTGCATTATTCGAATCCTCTACTTTCACTGTACTATTACTTTCCACTACTATGATTAGCCACTGAATTAGCATTTATGGGTGATGTTCTGGGATTTATGTGAGTGCAAACTTTTGACACTACGCCGCGTAATCAAGCTCTTGCCAAAATCATAAAGCTCATTGTATTCGAACGAGTAGTGTTCTTGCGTTATTGTCGAAGGGAACGAATCATAATCCGAATTGAATTCTTCTTGATCATTCTGGCTACACAACCCTGAATTCTGTGCAAAGACAGCTTCGTTATTTGGAAAGATCCGTGACACACGGCATAGTTCAAATTTTACAGTCAATCAAAATCCCTAGGTGTAGTAAAACCGTTCGAAAAGCAGTCTTACACTTTCTGCGAAGGAAACGTCTTCGATATTTTTGGAACTTCACGGAATATCGTGAAGAGTGCTCTACCAGTAAGAGCAGCTTATGGCTCACCTAAGGAGCACAACGCACCGATTCGTCTTATTTGACAGCCGCCAAAATTTGAATTTATACGGCGCAAGCGCTGAAACGGCAAGAACTTTCCTTACAACCTAATGGTTACAGGACCATTGTTAACCTCGTGTGTAGTGACTCAGCATTTTTGTCGTTTCCCCTGTGTCTCCTCAAGTAGGCATCTCGCCGCAAAGAGGATAGAGGACAGACGAAAGAGCTGGCCATTCCTCAATGCCTCCTATTACCAGTGACACAATAGGATACCTAGCGAACTCTGTCGGGTTACGATTGAATCGATGGTGTTGCAGTTCTTCAAACGATATTGTTCAGCGCTGATTCCCATAAAAACAAAGTAGCAAATTGATGGCAAGCTTGGGTTTTCTAAGGCATTTCACACCCGGATTTTTCAGCACACGGGTTGTAGAGGTACGCGGTGTGGATGTTCTATGCAGACGTTTTATTAATATTTGGACAAAGATCAAGCTATTGCTTCTCTCAGACTACCTGAACTTCGAAATACAAAGTTTCCTTAGTTGGAAGAAGTCTGTCTTTCTGAAAATTCTTCGACTCTTAGACCCATTCGACTGTCTACTCTTGACGAGAAAGCGCTCTGTAGTGGAGTACGGACAACAAGCGGACACGCCCTCCTCCCGCTGGTGAACATGAGACGCAGAGATTGCCTCGCCGTCTGATTCTCTCAGCGAGAGAATTTCTGGTTGACAACAGCCCTGTAACCCAACCTTATAGCTGCCTACAGAAATTGTCTGTTGGTCTTTTACGCAATTTTGCATCACATGAAGAGCACCTGAAGATATTGGGACAAGTTTAGGGTAGGTGGAGCACAGGGCGAAAAGAATTAGCTTATGTGATCTCAGCAGAGTTCCGAACACGAAGGAGCGGGACATGTACAAGAGGGTCCTCAAGTAGAGAGTACTTTCTACATGGATTGATAACTTCTTTCCAGCCAATACGGAATACTTTTTGGAGTCGGAGCTCACAATTAGATTGAAAAGTTATAACTTTGTTGCAAGCAGTAGTTGTAACGATGCATGCGTCAGCATGCGCAGCACTAATTTCAATTATACAATCCGAAAGGTGGTAACAGAATAGAAATATACAATAGAGGTGCGACACATCAAGAGATTCCGCTCCAGCCTATCAGAATTTGGGGTTTGAGTACGTTCTCGTTGGGAATTTGGATAGGCGACTGAAAATCTCGCCATCCATGCTCTAGAGTCCACCATTAGAAGAATATATATGACTTGATGGAGAAACTGTTGAAGAAGTGATAGTATAGTGCCAAATGGCGTCATTTCACACGAGCGGTCCAAGGATCGAGCCTGAAGCTTAAACCCGCTCGGTCAACCGAGATTTGCTCTCTGATTTCCACATTGTTGATTTGAGACACCACTGTTCTAGGAAGGGCCACAAAATCATTCAAAACGGCATGAACTGAGGACTGATGCTGACTCACCCACCCTCTTTGATATGAAGGGTGTCTAATGCTCACCAGACGCTGATAAAGCTATTGCTCCTGATATTTATTGATAGTGTTTTTACCTTGATTAGATTCTAACGTTTTTACAATGTTCCTGTTCTATTTAGCCCCACCTCATGTGGTTTGGATGGTATTTTTGATATCTTATGTCTTCAAAAATTTCCAACGCTCTAAGGAAGCTGAAACTTTCAGCTTTCGAGCTCTTCAATGGCACATCTTCCGGTGAGTTGCGATGTGCAGCCTCTCAGTGATGGCACACGTTTTTGATGCATCTTTATCTCGAGTGATGTTCCTGATATCTGAAAAAGTGCTCTCGTTAGTGGACTCCCCAGAAAGGATGGAGCTTTTTTCCTTGTCATAGAAGTGGAAAAAATCATTGGAGAAGCGATCCTGGTGTTGAGCGTGTAACCAAGGAAGCATCATGGCTTTTGTCACTCACGTTAGCGGACACGAACCTAGTAGACTCCTTTTGACGAGATTGTTGCCTTAAATCAGGGGTATTTACAAGATCTTATGTATGTCGATCTTTCCAAGCCTTCGGTAATTTATTAATTATAATTTATTAATTTAAAAATAGTTTAATTAATTAATTAATCAATTGATAAAAATAATTTAATTTATTTAACACGTGCAAAACTTCTTTACAACCCTGGATTTCTTGAAAATGGGCTTGATCCTCTGAAATTGTATGGAACATACCTGTATGGAAGACATAAGAGTACAAGTAGAGGGAGAGGTTTTCGACCGTCTGTGCTGCTTCAGTGAAGTGAATCAAGATGGAGTGGTATCTCCTTTACTAATCACAATCTGTAGCATGGGTTTGTTTCTACTCTGAAATCTTGCAAAGACATTGAAATTCAACTTTATGTTGATGATGTTAGAATATATATTATATATCTGTCATATTCCAGAAATAGTGGTGGGCACGCTGTGCTCTCAATCCATCAGTTGATAACAATGTGGTACTTCAAAATTTGTACTGGATGTTAATCCATTCGGGAAGAAACCCGCTTTGTGAGTAAGGAAACATTGATGTGATTCTTAATATTTGTAATTTTGTGAGGGATCTTGGGGACTTGATTTATTCAAACCGTATTCTCTGAATTCATTGAGCTTGTCGTGGGAGCACTTCTCTATTTCCTCTGGGCTGTACTCAAATGACAGGTCTTAGATTCCTGCTCTTTCTAAAGTGAATTACCCTATCTCAAGCACTGATTTACAATTGGGAGCCGAAAGGATGTTATCAAACTAACAAGAGTTTGAAGAATGTTCATAAAACCTTTGTTCTGCTGGGTATACCATTATTTGCCAAGACATCAAGGAAGTTTAATGCAATTTGACATGATGACTCGCAAATGGTGACGCATTGTAGTAGACTTTGTTTCCTTCTTTGGACATTTACTCGTGTAAGTCAGACTACCTGCGAGTAATTGTTATATCTTCGGGCCAACTAGTAATGAGCAGGTGGACTCACTCCGCACTCTACTAACATAGGTAGAAATAATTACGTTCAGCTGCACAACTTCATCCCCAATCGTAAACGATGCAACTATTAAACTTACTCACTTCGATACTTTAATGGTCCATTGGCAAGAGGGTCGTCTCAGTGAAGACCACAGCTCCTCCCTGTCGCCCGATCTGTCGCGACTTGCATCCAATGTAGACCGCTCCCTCTGAAATACTTGGAAAAAGAATCGGCCAACCAAGTTGGCGGACGTCCTTATGGTCTTGGTTTATTTCTCGGAAGTCATTCTGTGACTGTGAGCTCCATCTGTCATTTGTTCGATGATATAGATGAACGGCCCAGCGGTGGTTCGAATGTGCCATGTATTGAAGCGGGTCCTTCAAATGCCTCCTTTAAGTCTGAACTTCGCAAACCTTGCTGCCACTGTTGGCGTCGACTAAATTTCAAAAGACCTCTCTCCAACGCGTGGTGAGAAGTTTCCGTGGCTTAGGCGATTGTTTAGTTGTCAAGCCACGTTTCAGTCGCATACACATCGCTGGCAGTGCTGAGGCGCTGAATATCGATGCCCCGAGGTTGAGAACGCTGATCTGGTCTGTCACTTCCGGATTGAATCGAAAACTGCCCATGCAGCACGTCTTCTCCGATTTGGTTCTACAGCGATATCGTTCATCATGTTCAGTTCTCTTCATAGATACCCGTAGGATTCGACTCTTTGCTGAGTCTTTTCCTCTAATCTTACTGTTCCCGTATCGCACCACTTGTTAACCAATAGTGGCGTTTTGGACATATTCATCACCAAGCCTATCCGCCGGCCTACCGCATTAAGTTTATTAACCATCTTTTCCATTTCAGCTGTGCTGCTAGAAATCAAGACGATATCATCGGTTAAGCGGAATTTATTGATCTTTTTGCCGTTGGCGAGATATCCTCTTACCTACTAGTCGAGGATCAACATCGCGTACTGTAACGCAGCCGTGAAAAGCTTAGGGTATTTCGCATCTCCTTATCGCACCCCCTTTTCAACTGGAATCTTCAACTTTCGCTCGATAAACTGGATGAATGTTAATGTGTTTGAAAGGCACCGTTCGAGCAGATGGACGTGGGTGGGATCAACTCCAACTTGTGCAAAAGCATTTAGCAACAGTGTTGATCTCCACAGAGTCGAACGCCTTCCTGTAGTCCATGAGAAGAAGGCCCGAAGGGAGGCGATACTCTTGGCTTCCTTCAACGAGCTGAGTGATTGCTTGGATGTTGTTGACGCAGTAGTTTTTCCTGATTCCGGTCTGCTCTACTGGCTGGTATTCGTCCAAAAAGCATTCTATGCGATTGAGCAGTATTTTCGCGGATGACTTGTACACCACTGATAATAGGCTGATGGGACGGTAGCCGGAGATGTCCTCGCGCTGACCTATTTTGAGAAGGAGAATGGTTTTTGATTCTTTCCACTGCTCTGGATTCCTTCTCATTTTATGGAAGTGGTTGAAGTGTTTTGCAAGAAGGGTGTGAAGAGCGGTACTCCCAGAACGGAACAAATCCGCAGGGATATTGACCGAGCCTGGAGCTGTTCCTTTCTTCATGCTTCTAATTGCATTCGCCACTTCCGATTCTAGGATAGCGGGAGGCTCTTTATAAAGCGGTATCGAGCATCTAGGCACAAAAGTGGAGGAACGAAATAGTTCGGTTTAGAATCTTGGACAATGTTCTCAGAACTTCTTGACGATTTTACACTTATATCTTTGTCCAATAGAGCCGACACGACAGCTTTCTGATCGTTGAGATCTCGTTTGCATCGCTTGATGCTCCATCTCGCTTCGGCTGTTTTCAGTAACTTGGTTCTCCTGTACTCCCCAATAGATTCCTCGACAGCTATACGGCAGGCTTTGTTAACGAGGGCTTTCTCCACGTGGTCGGCATTGGGATCCTGTTCGAGTGCTCTCCTTCTTTCCAAGAGGGATACGGCAAGAGCATTCAACCTTGGAGTTTGGGCTAGCTGCGAGCGACGAGAAATGTCTGCACTCTTGAGGTATTCTTAGTCTTCTATGGGATCCTCTAAAAGACGTCAATCATAGGCTCCAATGGCACAATCAGAGTAGCTCTGGATCAAATGAAGGAGTCTTAAAGTGTGCGGGGCATGTGCGTGTCGCGTTAGGATATCCGCTTGTTGAGTTGTATCTTTGCGCGCAGTAGGCGATGATCCGAGCCGGTGTAAAAAGAGGGCAACACAGGAACATCAAGTAGACTTCAGCGTCGATTAGTGAGAACATCTACTTCCGTATGCGTTCGGCCTTTTGGACTCTTCCACGTCCATAGTCGGTTTTTCGAATATGGAATATCCACTGAAAAGGCGGCACGCATATAGAAGGATCAGGAGAAGTTCTCCGTCTTTGGTTCTGTCGCCAGAGCCATGTGGTCCGAGCCTCCAATCTCCACTGCAGTTCGTGCCCACGACGGCGTTGAAGTCGCTTACGACATATTTGAAGTACCTCTTCTCTTCTTGAATCGTATTCTCCGAATGTCTATAAAACTCCTTTCGATCTTCCTTCACCGCCGCGGATGTAGGGCGGATGTAGGTACATATACACTGATTAGAGAAATTGAGCAGGGGACGGCAAGACGAGGGCCGACCATGTCATGTGAGTCCACTAGGTGAGCGATTGTCGAATTGTTCAGAAATCCAACTCCACCAACACTGCCGTCTGCTTTGGGTCTGATGACGAGCAGCTCATTGTGGTCCGTTTTTCGAATGGTTTCCATTCTGCCTCTCGTCTCCTGTAGTGCGAAACATCATATTTAAACAGCTGGCTACTCAGCAAACGCATCCGAAGGTCCAATGCTATAGTGCGGCAATTGTACGAGCAGACGAAAAGGGAAGATCTCCGGGGCTTCAGCTTTAATGAGATCCTGATTCCTGCGAGATTAGATGGCCCTTCATCAGTAGAGGCTTCCCACGACGCCTTAGGGGAGCATACACGATGTGCGCAGGACTGGGGCGCAATTATAGCTGTTTGAGCAACTTGGCTGGCCTCGGTTACTCCCTTGTTCCTTGCCAGGGATACAAAGAAGCCGCCCATGCGTGTCCATTCGCAGCGTTGGCCACCGTTTGCTATGGCGTCACCCTATCGCCGCGGTGAGGTCGTACAATTTTTAAATACAAATACAAATAATAATAAAATTCCAGACATCGATTAGGAAAAAATTATTTTGGTGGAACAGTTCAGTCCGGAAGACTCTTGTTAACTTTCCACGGAATTCACTGTTTCAGAATGTCTTGCTTCATTTGAAGCGGGTCGGCGTCTTTTTTCCAACAAACAGCCTGAGGAATCACATATGACAAGAAAAATGAAGGGGTAGAAAATGATTTCAGCCGAGTTTATGTTTACAACCTTCCGATGTTTGCATGATCTATTCAATTGATGATAATCCCCTACATCTATTCAATTAGTGACCGATTTTCAAGTGCTCTAGCTAATTTCTCCAAAATTTGCTGATGTTGGACAACAACATAACATTACTAAGGTTCAGTAAGGTTTCCATACATCATTTCAATCCCAGGTCTTCCATTGAAATGAAGACACCTTGAAGGCACAGTTCTTGAAAATTCCGGCATATCTAGTTTAGAAGAGCAGTGGAAGTTATAGTCTAAAATAGCGCAAAAAAAGCCGAAGGAAACGCGATAGTCTGCGTATATGGACAAATATAAGGCTTCAAAAAAGAAACAAAATCAGGGGTTGGACGAGGATGTGGCGGCAGATGTTGTATGGAAAGTGTATTCAGTCGAACTGTTAAAATATGTGCCCCACTGCATTCTGCTGGGTGCATAAAGCTGTCTGCGCGCAGGGCCCAGATCCTCCTAGATCCCGACGCGAATGATGCAACTTCTACAGCTCTTTCAACGCAGGAGAGCTCGCCCGCTTTGAGTGTACACGTCGGTTAAGCCTTTTCTGGGGTGATCAATACGCCATATCTTTTCCGTGTTTCAACCCGACAGTTTTCCCTGGGCTATCTCTGCGGGTCACCGTTCTATAGAAGGGTAAAATTCAGAGACCATTTGCGACATGAATTGTGCCTTAACTAAGATTATCTTAGGAACTTTTCAGAAATGAGGACGTGCTCGCCATGTAATCCAAGAATTCTTTTGCAAGGAAGGCATTATATTCATAAGATTTTACGACATCTTTTAAAATGAGAACAGCACCGTTTGACTGATAGTTAAGTTCTGAAATTCTCAGACTTCTTGCAGCTACCATTACAATTGCAAGCCGTTCAAGCCCTTTCTATTTTCAATTCTGACATGATCCGCTATCACATCTCTTGCAGCATCAATCTAAAAATGGCTTGCGATGTGCTTAGAAACAATTGAAGAGGCATAATAGAAATTATGCGCATGATTCTGTGTGAGGTTCAAGAAACATAACGAAAAAGCTTTGAAGACGGAGTGTTAAACATGACTGTGCTCTCTATTCTACAGGAGGTCTCTGGAGCGATTCATCCTGGAAATGAATTCAGTTTAGCACACTTCAAAAAGTGTTTATTTCATTTAACGTGAAATGACTTATAACAAAAATGCGGGAAGCGCACTTTCGTCATTTTCAGAAGAGAGAGCGGGGAGAGAGATGATGTCGCCTGATCAGATTTAATATTCTATTCCTTCGAATTATCTTTATTATCGAATCTCAAATCAATTACGAACATTTACGTTCTTAGGAATGGAAAACCAACCAACGCTTCACATAATCTGCCCTTACCATTTAGTGTAGTACTAGACTATCTTCTACTGTGAAGAATGCTTTAGTAAATTTATGTGCCACGGTGTCACAGACGCTCGTGCACCCCATTACTCGATTGGCAGTATAGGGCGCTTAGAGGCACAATTCACGATAATTTTGGGTAATCCAGGTTATGACGAAAAATGGAAGATACGATGGAAAATAGTGCGGTGAAGGCGAAGAAACTGCATGAATCGGTATTTCCAAAGTGAAAAAAGGGCTTCGAATCGTTAAAAAGGGGCTGGACGAGAATGAGACCAGAAAATGAAGAAGAATGGGGCTTCAGGATCTATGCATTGTTTCTCATTGCGTAGGTATGGGTCCTGGTGCAAATGACTGACTACGGAAAGCAAAAATTCATTCACTCATAGGCATACGTTAACAACGAAACCCTAGTAACAGCAAAAATGGCGTAGCTTCTTCAGTCCCATGGAGTAGAAAATTAAATAGAGGATCGCACCAGCAAAAAGAATAACAGAGAATAAATGAATATAAAAACATGGCCTCATCACTCAGCGATCAGTTGATTGTGTGTGGGTCCTAGAACGAATATTGCAATTTGTATCGACTCGATACTCGTTTGACGTAACATCGGTCGAGTGGCAGGGCATCCGGGCTCGCACTGTGCATTAGCTGTTGAGTTTTGGAACTCAACAGCGCCTATCCCGTTAACCTTTGTGGCCACTGGGTATTTCTGGGGGAAGAAATGAGAAGTCATTTTCATCGTGAACTGTTCCTTTAACAACGCAGCTGGACATCAGTTGTTTTTTCAGAAGAAATGGCGAGGGCTAATCCAGTAATCCTGGTTCTTCTTTCGGTAATTGTACTGGGATTAGCTGCGATCGTTATTTTGACCAATGTCTTGTCGGCATCAATGGTCACTAATGAGCAGTATTTGCCAGGTGATTTTCCTTAGTTGTGTAAAATCTTCTACTGTTTGATTGGTTCATGTTTTGGACAGAGTAATGTTTTTCGCATTACATCTTGGGGACCCTGACAACCAACCACTACGACGACAGAAGCGGTCCGCTGTTGAGAACGGGTCATGCAGCTTCGAAATGGTAGGTTTTCAAACAAATTTTTTTAGTAATCCTTAGTAGCACAGACCTTTTTGAAAGTTGAACCTCCTTGAAAGTTCACCAAGTTTACCAGAGAAGCGAAAATCAGATACATAATAAAAAAATTCCATACATGATGTTAAATTCTTGTTCAGACTCTGACTTGCTGAGAGTCAGAAAGGGTTAGGTTTGAAACTTATCCATTCTCGCGCATACCTCTTTTGTATCATCGGAACGGCAGAAGACAAGCTTACAAATTTTTTCGATTTTCTATTTTTTCTGCTGACTGCTTAGAAACAGACGCGAAGATTTATTTACTTCTTAAACTCGTTTCATGCTCGCCTTGATATCATACAATTGAAAGCAACACAATTCACCTATCCTACACTCTCTTCCTAACCCCTTCATTGGGCTTGATCTTAGCTCAGATGAAATGGCAAGTAGCTGAGCAGCAGAGGTTCTTTCCCTATACCTCTGCTCGGAGGCGATTTCGTGCTCCTCCACCAGCCGTGTCAACAACGTCACTCAGTCTTTGAACACTTCTGGTTTCCTGGTATTCAATTATGTTGTACCGTTCCTACCACTCTCTTGATAACCTTGAAAACTAACATTGAAAGATAATAAAATGATGCAGCCGACGTGATTCTGTGATTCGATGTTACTATTTTCTGCAAGATATTTCATTGATACTAGGTAGTCAAAAGCTCTCCGGTACTAAGCTGCTCATGAGGCGTAACTTTTGAAAAACGTGCACGATCCTTTTGTCCATGGCATATGTAGGAGGAGGGCGGAGGCCTCATTGTAGCAGTTTGTCTTAGCATTCCGCTGCTAACATGGCTTGAAAAATCGTTTTCGACAAGAAGCAGATTTGAAGTTTTTGCTCTATGAATTCAACAAATATGTCAACGCTAGTGATAAGAGGAGAAGGCATGTGATGCGATGAGGCCTCCAGCATCCTCTTACAACAGAACAAAACTTTATTCCGCAAGTTTGAAAAGGTCGGCTATCACTTCCACGATGAATCACGATAGGGTCTACCAACCGAAGTGATCGAAAGCGCCTTCTGAGTTTAGGTGAAGAGAGTTCTTGAGAGAACACGTTTGTCAGAACTACTTCATTGTCATTAATAGACATTACTAAGCCATCTTCATCGCCATGTCATGAAAATGAAGTGCTGGATACCACATGACTAAGAGCCCAGCAGCTTAGATCGAGATGCCTGTTTGAAGTGTCAAACATTTCCACAGACTTATGCATAGCTCGACAGCCTGGTCACTAGCGACGAAAAATGGATTATCCACGCGGAGCACGTAGCATTCATCAGAGGCTCAAATGCACCGAACTTGTTATTCTAACGTTGAGTTCCATCTTGAAAGAAAAGGCCTAGTGTCACGTGGTTGCAAAGAGACCACTGCATCCGTCCGTCCATGTATCCATCCATTCATCCATTCATCCATCCATCCATCCATCCATCCATCCATCCATCCATCAATCCGTCCATCCATCCATCCATACATACATACATACATACATACATACATACATACATACATACATACATACATACATACATACAAGTGGACGTAAAAAGGAGTAATTAGAAAGTATGGCAAAGGCAGAGGTTTTACCCGGTCTTAAGATTCACGCACTTATGTTATTGAAGCAATATTCACTTGACAAATGTTTTTAATAGGCTGTTAAGAAACCTTGTGCGATCTGAATCCACATATTCACTATGATGCAGGAAAACATGTGAAGGGGGGTACACCATAAAACCAGTCGATTGATTATGTAATAAAAGGAGAACGCTGTTATTCACCTTCAACGGACTGATGTAGAGACATCATGGCAACCGGGAATAAAAAGTTTCAATCTCATATACCGCATCTTGCATGATAAGAAACAGCTTTAGATTATGGACAGTTAGACAAGATGTCGCTCTTTCACCGAAAATATGTACCTCGAACTGTACTTAGTCAACTGTCATTAAGCTCGACAATGAATGTCTTTGCAGAATGTCAACAGAACCCGTGAATCCATCATACTGATGGAGAACGACTCTTTACGGTTCAGACTCATTCTGTATGAAAACACAGCAAATGCCACTCCGCCGATGGCAGCAAGGGAAGCGGTCGAGAAGCTCAAGAATGTTCAACCAACAAAAAACCCCAAGAAGGCCAGTCAGACGTCGTAAGTATTCAACTGGAATTTGAACGTAATTTTTGAACGGCATTTGTATCATTTCCAGGGAATGTGAAGTCGAATCCACATCAAAAACTAAGCTCAGCTATGCATTTCAAGGGAGACTTGAAGCATTGGACTTATTCTCTCCCATTGCATTTACGGTCCACAGCAAAATCTGATGGTCTCACCTCACCCTAACAAAAAATGGCTAGCAGAAGAGGAATGGTGCATCATGAGTACATTAGTAGCAGTAGGGCATTGTCATAGTTGATGATGGAGAGGTATCTAGTGAATCACTGCGCATGCACGTGCAGTAAGCCTGTTCCTGTTGCAGTAAGCCTTGTTTGCTCCCAATATACATATGTACATGTAGATAGGATTCAGACGTTAATCGCAACAGATAATTCTCCGAAACTACTACTCTACTTATATGGACCCTCGATGAGAGAAAAGCACTTGAGAAATGACTCGAACCTGACTTGGGTAGCCACTTCTACTGGTGGCTCATCTGGCAAATGTTAAGTGACGTACCTTTTCAAGCAATTATTCATTCGCACTTACTAATGTCAACGCTGTCTGCAGCATTTATATCCTAACTTGACACAAACCGTGTGTGTAGGTGTGTAGGTGAATATTTGGGTAAGTGTTTGGGTGTGTTTGGGTGATATATGAAAGACAGGATCTGAAAAAGCGAAGGCCACTATGGAAATTAGTGGTTCTCCACACGTTATGCTTTCGTAGAGAAATTCTTCGAAGAGTCAAAATACGAAGACAACTTCGGACACTTGAGAAACAAAGCCAATCCTCATGCGTTCCCATCAAAGCCTACGAAATTTACCCACAAGAAGTATTCGTGTGTGCCTAGTCTATTCCAAGATCGGACTCATTGTCGGTGACTCTACAATTCTACAGTTTAAGTCTCGTGCTTTTCGAACTTAGTTCTTGGGCGCTCCTTGAGAACCCCCTCAATGAATCCTCTCCATAAGATAATAGCGAATTGTGGCTGGATTTTCCTTACATTAAGGTTCGATTCACAGCTTCAGGGATAAGTGGCCTCACAGGCCAATAAAAGCGTTTTACTCCTTGCCTGAGAGGTGTAGAGGTGTAAAATGAGAAAGTTATCATGAAGAATGTTACAAGAGCGAGAGGGAACTTGTGAGTTCACTTGAGTTACTGACGTACGCACCTAGTGCGGTTATAAACAGATGCAAGGCTAGACCGCCCAAAATAAAAATCCTTCCGAAGCAACGAAATTCTAGCACTCAAAAAGTGCGAAAAATAAGACAGTCAACTAAACCAGTGCCATCGGAAATACGGAGAGCCCAATGAAGGGAGCCCGCTGAAACAAAAGGTTGTTGGGGTAGCCACCTGAGGCACTTCCTTGACTAATCCTTTTTCAACGGAAATTTGAATAAAAACAATTCTTGACTGTAGTAAAGGTTTTGTAATAGTTATTGTGGAAGATATTACATCATATGGGACGGACAGCCTTATCAGAAGAGACTTTACATTGGTCATCGAGTCTCTGTGTGCACACCAAACTATAATAGTATCTTAGATGTGCACAGAAGTTAGTGCGATTGCCTGGATGTCCGAAAACAAAGAACCGTCACCGTGATTACTTGACTTTCGATCCTTTATCATCAAAATTGGTTCTAATGTATTCGGATAGAATTAAGAACTGTTCAGATTAGCGTTTTCCGTTTTCTTCCTGTTTATTATTTTGCTTCTTTTCAGGGCTTTAAGGATATTCAAGCAGCTATCAAATAAAAGGAAAAATGACCTTTTTGTGCTATTCGTGCCCTGCAAAGTCGATGTGTATGTTTCTTGCACTCCATTCAATATCCTGCAGCGATGATCCGCTTTAATTATTTTGGGTATTCCCGGCAAGATCAATATCGTGGAGGGAGGTAATTCGAGTGCTCTTGCGCATGATTATAATTGTTGCTACGTATAGCAGTGTTGCAGCGCCAACGGAAGTACTGAGTGCTTTTTGATTCTCTTTCTCCCCAGGGCGAACACGAGCCGTTATCTTTACTTACTTGTCTCTACTTCAACTTCAGTCGTTACCTCGGCTGCTGGAGTTCTTCCTTGATCACATCCCGCCACCCCTTCTTCGGGGCTCATCTTTCCATGAGCGTCAAACTCCATTGCCCCTCTTGTTCGATAATTCGTCGGTGTTCTTAGCATGTGTCTGCACCATCGTGAACGCTGCTTCCATGTCTTATTTGGACAGAAGCTCCTAGAGTCCGATTTTGTTTAGCAGCGTTCAACAGCAGCCCATCTGAGTATCCTCATCTCAGCGTGTTGAAGCTGTATCAAACTACGTTTACTCACGAGCCAGCACTTGCTCATAGGACAAAGTGGCTGTTCGGTATACACTCCCTTTGCTCGTTCTTGGGCAGCGCCCATGCAGCCATTATTCGGACTTTTAAGCCTGATCCACGCTGCCATCAGCGGCTAATTCACTCTCCAAGTACCGGAGGTGGTGTCCCATTTCGATGGCTTCCCAGGATCGTCCAGGACGGCTTCCATGCACTCCTCGGACCAAGATCCCATTTCCGACAGTGCCTCTATCATTTTACAGCTTTTCCTGAAGTTCTTCTCTCTCATTTCTGATATGAGAGCGATGTCATCAGAATAGAAGATTGTCTTCAGTGTCCATTCATAAGTTCTTTTGTGATGACATCCTGGAAGAAGGGAGAGAAGCGAGCTTCGAGCTGACGGTTAGTAAACCTCACCGCAGCGTCTACTCCCTTTGTTAGGCCGTGAGGTATGTGAATGACAGTCTTAGACCCATCGTACGTTCCCTTAATGAGCAAAATTAGGTGTTCAGAAATGTTTCGTTCTCAGAGCCCTTTCCAAATTCTCAGATTCGCACACAGTTGACCAGATCCCATGGTAATTGAAACACACCGTTATCTCGCTTCTGCTCAACAGAGGAGACGATAGTGCTGCTCTTAAAGCACTGAGTCTTCTTCCAATGGCTGTAGCGTTCAGGAATAGGATGAGCCGCTTGGTTCCGTGCTCCCTGTGTGCCTTCCTGGCCTCGTTTGGTACCTCACCCGATCCGGCGGCTTTGAAACCTTCAACTTTCCTACTGCTTAACGAAACCATCATCATTTACCCGTTCAGGATGGGATGAGGCCAGCCTTGCCCTTATCTGAAAGCTGTTCATACTTGAATTCCTTGTTCAAGAGCCGTTCGGTGTATTCTTCCCACTTACGCCTGACCGCACCATTCTTCGTCAGAATTGTTGTCCATTGTGCCCTCACTACTCTGATATGTTGAGCAGCTCGGTGCTTTCTTTTGGTCAAGCGAAAGACGAAATTCTCTCTTTCGCAACCATCGAGCTTCTCATACAAAACGTTCATTTATATATTCTTTCATTCTTACGACAGCCTTGTGAAGCCACTTGCAACTTCTACAAACAGCTCGCTCTTCTCGAGCTCGCTTGTTAATGCTTCACAGCTCGCTGGACCTTCATCGTCTCAGAACCACGCTTTCTTGCCTCCTCAAAATCCACCTGGAATCTCTCACTGCGCTTTCCTTCCATCCGTAGAATGACTTTCAAAGTGTTACGTCAGGCCTGCTGCATCAGCCCTTCGATATGTGGGAAACCTTATCCCAATATCTTCCATTCGAGCCCCTCCTTTTCGGCTCGGTGCAGCATCCACTACCGTATCCTCCGTTACGCTCTTGTTTTTGGTTTATTGAGAGGATCGATGTCTATGTCTGCAATAAAAGACCTGTAGTCTTGAACTAGATCTTTACCAGGCAGTACATTGATGCTTCCTGCTACTCCTGTAGGTAAGGTTTCGCGTTTCCCTGAACTTTCTCTGATCTCTCTTTCCCTGAAGAAATTGCTGCAGATCACCACATTGCGGACCCTCTCTCCTACTTCGTTTCTCCTATTCTTCTTTCCTTCCTAGACTCTGTTCATTTACTCCCGTCTTCTTTAGCTGGAGGCGTGCCTAGTTGGATCACCTCCTACGATGAGATAGTCTCCTTACACTGATCAAACGACATCGTCGAAGCGCATGGAGAACGCGATTATATTG
Organism: Haemonchus placei; assembly: GCA_900617895.1. Classification (NCBI taxonomy): domain Eukaryota; kingdom Metazoa; phylum Nematoda; class Chromadorea; order Rhabditida; family Trichostrongylidae; genus Haemonchus; species Haemonchus placei. The sequence goes on from UZAF01016147.1 coordinate 66,187, forward strand.
AACTCGGGCGCAGCCCGCTTGTGGTCCGCACACGGACATAATTGGCTAGTACCAATTTTTTGCGTCTTAAAAGCCATGACTCGGCAGCAGATCCTGTTGCGACAAGAGCGAAGACAAAGCCTTTCAGCGAGACCGCCACTGCTATAGGCACACCAATGGGCCTCTGCCTTGCCGCCCTGGGCCTTCTCAGTTGTAATGAAGTTTTACATCCTCTACGAATATCCTAGCCTTTGCTCCTTCTCAGCAGCTGAAGGCCCAGGACTCGCATATTCCTGTTTCTTCTCGGATCGCCAACTTCGGGGCTTCCCTTAAGGCGACACCGCTTTTAGAGTCTCAGTTCGAACTGAGTTCTTCTGCCGAGATAGTTCATTTTTCGGTAGTCCCCGCATAATGTGCACACGACTCGGGCAGGGTTGTGTGCGATTTCTCAGAGTGACATCCTCGTTTTATATCTAGCTCCTAGTGAGACGTCGGACATATTCTGACGTTGGCAAGGACAGCGTTTTTGCAATTTTTTAGCGAGGCATGGTTTTTGCGTCACCTGGGTTCGAAATCGCGTTCTATATGCATGAGTAACGAATAAGGATTCAGTGATAACCGCTCGGCTGTCCCTGCTTCGATGCTATCACATTAATAACATTCCAAGAAACACAACTTGTTAAGGCGGACCGACCTAGACGACATAGAGGAACTCGTCAAAGAGAAAGAAGGTTTGGATGGAAGAACGATGATCGTATCTACTACAATACCTGCACAGGAAATAAGCAAACTTTACGCTCAACCGTTGCCAAACGTGTTAGGAAAGGAAAACAGCGAAGCCCTAGCTCGCAAAATCGTAGATTTCGGTAAGAATTAGAAAACATGTTGGTTAAACATCCCGAAACTGTAACACCAGCAACGAAAGCCTTCGTTGTTTTAGTACACGAACTTGTAACTATTTGCTCTTTTCGTTAGAGTGAGTTAGCACGGAGCAACGAAAAGTATAAAAACATCGGGAAAAAGACAGGCATCTGAAAAGTGGGTGTAAAAAATGTCTAACGCCTTCCTTTTTTGAAATGTATATAGTGTTGCTCTTCATAGCTTGTGTCAAAACCAAGTAATAGGCCACAACGCTTACGAGGGATTTATCCCAGCGAAAACAAGTTTATAACCCAATAGTCGAGGGGGGGGGGGGGGGGGGGGGGGGTNAGTTGGTATTTGGGTCCAATTCTACTTACTTCGCACCTTCCTCGCCCATCCACTCACTGGCCTGTGGGGTGACTCCCTAATTGGTTGGCTGGTGAGCTCTCTGACTGTCTCAGTGAACTCATATTGATTACATGAATTGGAAACTTTATCGTTATTATTATTATTGTTATTATTTCTATTATTATCGATATTGTTATTACTACATAGTAAAGACAAGACATGGAATAAAGCGAAGAGTATCACATTATATGAAAACTAGGTAGCTTCATCAGAAATCGTCTCCAGAAATCTTTTCGTATACGATTACCCTACTTTTGCTCTATTATGCTATGCACTATTAAATATACTAAATCAGCACGTGATGCTTTCCTCTCTTGCTTGCTCGCCTTTCGCCAACATACGTTTGCGCTTGGGTGTACTCCAAATTTGAGGTAGCTATAGCTGCTCCGAGGATGTCTGGAAACTAAGGGTTTTGTTATACAAAGCTAACAGTGATTCGGGGTTCTGAGAGTAAATTGAAGGGGTTTGGAGTTACAGTATCGGAGGAAACAAAAAGGTAATGTGCAAGTTGTGGAAATTGTGAAGCTGCATAACGTAGTAGTGGCACAGTGTATCCGGTGGGCTAGCTCAATACTGGGAATAAGAAGGAGCAAAGCTAACCTCTAGAGCCGGAGAAAGCGCTGTGATCTAATTCAGAGTGTTCATCGCATGACAAGTACACTACAGAGGAGATTTGTAATGCTCTCATCTACATGTTTAAATGCCTTCAGGTCATTCTTGAAAAAGCGATACAAGGTGTTAGAAAAACTGTAAAGGGATACTGTCTGTTAACTAGTTTGCTTGCAGGCGCCTTGAGAGGATGAATGCTTTGCACAATGCAATAAATTCATTTCCACATTTCTATGATTTTTCCAACGATACCTTCAGCTTGCACAGCTTTCTGAGTTGCATTACTTATGTGTAGCATTTCTTGTTTTCTTTTTTATTTCTCATGCTTTGAGTGTAACGTAGTTTCTCCCTCATGCATTCGATATTGTTACACGTCAACCTAGTGATCCGACAGAGAGGTCACCAGCAAGCCAACTGAGCGAGGTCACCCAGCAGGCAAGTGAGTGGATGGGCGAGGAATGTGCGAAGTAAGTAAAATTGGACCTAAATTGACTCATCCTAATCAAGGGCACTGGTGGCAAGAACACAACAATCGCGTAAAGCTTGCTGGATTTCTACCTTCCGATCAAGGCACAGAAGGCGTTTCTGAGTATTGTGGTTGACCCCTGAAGAATACTTCGATGTACCTCACCTTCTCAGGTGTGTCAGAAAAAAATGCACCGAGCAATTCGAGAACTTACCCTTCTGACACTTCTGTGACACTTATAACATCTAGCCTTATTATCTTACAATGCCTTCATCTGACTAATGATACTCCACGTACTGCAGCATCCACAGCAACAACTAATTCGACCAGCAGTACCCCCACAACCTCTCCGATGAACACGACCTCATCTCCTCCGACTACAGTTCGATCAAGCTCCACTACTGCAGCACCCTTAACGACAACTACTGTTCCAACAAGCAACACCATTACAGCATTGCCGACGACTACAACTACATCTCCTACCACAACAGCTCAAACAACCACCACTACTGCATCACCCACAACGACAACTACTGTTCCATTAACCACTACCACTACAACCTCATCCACGACCACAACCACATCTCCTACCACAATGGTTCAAACAACCACCACTACTGCAGCACCCACAACGACAACTACTGTTCCATTAACCACTACCACTACAATCTCGCCGGCGACCACAACCACATCTCCTACCACAATGGTTCAAACAACAACCACCACTGCAGCACCCAAAACGACAACTACTGTTCCATTAACCACTACCACTACAACCTCATCGACGACCACAACTACATCTCCTACCACAACAGCTCAAACAACCGCCACTACTGCAGCACCCACAACGACAACTACTCTTCCATTAACCACTACCACTACAATCTCGCCGGCGACCACAACCACATCTCCTACCACAA